>CAJHQP010005654.1:0-44290 GCA_905132765.1 Moricandia arvensis | reverse complement strand
ATCATTAAAATGAAGTTTCTACCATGGGTAATAAAAAGATGTAAGATTTGATGTAAATTTTGGGAGTTTGAAAAACGTTTTTCATAACTATATTTTTTAGGTTTCAGGTTCATTTTATGATTTTATGTTCGTTTTGATAATTTTTTTTTGTGTAGAATATCATTAAATGAAGTATATATCATGAGTATGTAAATAATGTAATATTAGATAGAAACTCAGAGAGATTAAAAACAACTTTGAACACTGTGTCTCCCACTGTGTTTATGTTTAAACTTTGTTGAACAAAAAAAAATACAAACTTTGTATATTATGGGTCTGTAGTATAGTAGGATTTTTAAATGGTTGTAAATCTGATAGTAGTGGTATAATCAGAACAATGTCGTCGTAAAAAGTAGACTATCATTTAAAATCTCCCATTTAAAATGAAAAATTTCGGGTACTACTAAGACATATGTATTACTATGGCCAAGTAGTTTTACTAGTATTACTTATATTAGTATGTAGACAAGTTCTACTGGTATTACTGATGTTACTGAAATTACTATATTGTATAGTAGTACTAAAATGAATTATTATTAGTAATAGAAAGATGTATAATGTGAAAATTAATTTGTATTTCGTAATAATAATAATTTAATGATATTGCTATTATATTTCAGGAAAAATGCAAAATCCGCATTGCACAATCATTTGTTTTGATTATGGAGGATATTATATGAAGGATGGGTCTGAAATAAAATGGATCTCGGGAGATAGTGAAGGAGAAGATGAAATTCACACTATTGTGTT
The DNA here is from genome assembly GCA_905132765.1 of Moricandia arvensis. Lineage (NCBI taxonomy): Eukaryota > Viridiplantae > Streptophyta > Magnoliopsida > Brassicales > Brassicaceae > Moricandia > Moricandia arvensis. The sequence goes on along the minus strand of CAJHQP010005654.1, from coordinate 43,501 downwards.
GAAGAAATCAGTGGAGGAGGTCACTTACTCTGGTTTGGTTGAGCGTATTTGCAGAAAGATAAATGTAGATGAATCTAAGGTAGAAGTGAAGATTAGTTACTTTCCAATGGTATTGTATTCGTACAAGCCATCATATATCTGGAATGATGAAGATGTTTTTGGTTATCTACTGCAAGTAAATCATGAAAATTGTAGAAGTGTTCTACATGTGGAGTTCAACAATGAAGTGCAACTTTCAGAAGAGGATGACGAAACTGATGTCTATGTCGGTATATCCGATAGAGAGGTTACTGATATAGAGGCTGGTGATGAAGATGGTATTGAGAATGAAGGTACTGGTGGTGTGCTCACTTTTCACGAAGACATTGAGATGAATGATGGTGTCTATCAGCCACGGGATGATGGTATGGATTTGGTTTTAGGTCAAGAATTTAGAACCAAGGACGCAGCAAAAGCTCATATTCAGACGGCTTCACATCAGAACTGTTTTGAGTTTGATATAGCTAAGTCAGATACTACGAGATTTGTGATTAAATGCCGTGGAGCCAAAGAAGGTTGCAAGTGGTTTGTGCGAGTTGCAAAGTTAAAGAATTCAGATCTTTGGACGGTTAGAAGTTACATCAAGCATCATACATGTTCTCTTGTTACTACAAGAACACTGCCTGATATAGAGGATATTGATAGAGAGGCTACTGATATAGAGGCTGGTGATGAAGATGGTACGGAGAATGATGTAATTGATAATGAAGGTATTGGTGGTGTGCACACTTTTCATGAAGATATTGAGATGCATGATGGTGTCTATCAGCCACGGGATGATGGTATGGATTTGGTTTTAGGTCAAGAATTTAGAACCAAGGAGGCAGCAAAAGTTCATATTCAGACGGCTTCACATCAGAACTGTTTTGAGTTTGATATAGCTAAGTCAGATACTACGAGATTTGTGATTAAATGCCGAGGAGCCAAAGAAGGTTGCAAGTGGTTTGTGCGAGTTGCACATTTAAAGAATTCAGATCTTTGGACGGTTAGAAGTTACATCAAGCAACATACATGTTCTGTTGTTACTACAAGAACACTGCAAAATAGAAGGAAAGGCACACCACAAATCGTTGCATCGGTTTTGGCTCAAGATTATCCTGGTACATTTGACACACCAGTTCCTAAAGTTCTGATCGATTTAGTTCATCGTAGGGTTGGTGTGGATGTATCATACACTACAGCATGGAGAGGAAAAAGAGAAGCTGCTAATGAAGTGCGAGGAAGTCCAGAAGAGAGTTTTACTTTATTATATTGTTATATGCACATGCTCGAGCAGACAAATATTGGCACAAGAACTCGTGTGGTAGTGGATGAGGCCAACAAATTTAAGTATTTGTTTTTTGCCCTGGGAGCTAGCATAGAAGGATTTGCTGCGATGAGGAAAGTCCTCATTGTGGATGGAACACACCTCAAGAATGTTTATGGTGGAGTTCTTCTTGTTGCGACTGCTCAGGATCCCGACCATCACCACTACCCAATTGCGTTTGGTGTAGCTGATGGTGAGAATGATGAAAGCTGGATATGGTTTATGGAACAACTGAAATCAGTGATATCCGATGTCCCGGGATTGGTGTTTCTTTCAGATAGAAACAAAAGCTTGATCAAGTCAATACGTCTAGTGTTCCCTGAGGCTGAACATGGGTATTGTATATGGCATTTGTCTCAGAATGTTAAAGCCCACGTCCATAACAACAAAGATACTTGTGCGTTTAAGTTTAGAGAGTGCGCACACGCTTATACAGAGAGTGAGTTCAAGTACCTTTATCAAGCTTTTCGCAGGAAGTATCCTAGTGCAGCGGTGTATCTTGACAAGAGTGTTGAAGAGAAGAAATGGGCTAGATGCTACTTTGGAGGAGATAGGTACAATGTTGACACCACCAATTCAGTAGAATCTTTTAATGGTGTTATTAAGGAAGCGAGGAAGTACACCTTACTACCAATGTTTGATGTAATCATTGCCAAAATGGCTGAATGGTTTAACAAGCATAGGAAGGAGGCAGCTGACATACCATACACGCTGAAGCTTGTGCCTACTGTGGAAACTGAAATGTCTAAAAGATGTGTTGAAGCAGGGTTTCTCACGGTTGACGAGTTAAACAGCTTCCATCTTGAGTATAGTGTGCATGGTACTGATGGGAAAGTTTATACTGTTGATATGGCTAGGAATACTTGCAGTTGTGAGCAATTTGATAAAGACAAATACCCTTGTGTGCATGGAGTAGCTGCTGCCACATTCATGAGTGCGGCAGCGGGAAGAGAACTCCATCTATCTGAGTACTGTTCAAAATACTATTTGGTGGAGCTATGGGCTTTGGCTTATCACAGGACAATATATCATGTTCCTCATATGTCTGATTGGGTTGTACCCGAAGATGTTAGAGCGAAGAAATATTTCCTCCAGATTTTGAAACAAAAAAGGAAAACCACAACAAACAAGATTTCCATCAGTTGGAGAAACCCGTGGAAGGGGAAAAAGAGGCAGAGGGGGAGCTAGAGGCAGAGGCAGAGCCAGAGAAGGAGGTATAGCATCGTATTTTGAATGTGGAAGTGGTTCAGGTTCGGGAACTACTTAGACTACTAGTATTACCCAGGTCTACTTAGAACTACTTATAATTACTATGTGTAATCCAGACTACTTTGAACTACTTCGAACTACTATGTGTAATCCAGACTACTTTGAACTACTTCGAACTACTATGTGTAAACTAGACGACTAGTACTTCTAAGAATTACTATTTGTATTATGCATGTTTTTAAAAACTATTATTTTCGTCTTATTATTTGTTTTTATCGGATGTCACGTACATTGGTTGTGTTTATATGTCTATATATGTGTTTATTTATAAAATTAGACATTAAAAACTATAAATTTCGTAAGTCCATAGAAAACTTCTCATTTTCATACAAACACATCCTTATACTTCTATGACTAATGTCTCTATGGTAAGGCCATAATGAGTTGAATAACACAAAATACATTTTTATGAAATGTTTTTCCACCAATGCTTTCTATTCAATCATAAATTATATAAATGTATTGGTTTTACTACAATAGTTTTATTTTTGATGTGGTCTTACTAATAAAAGTTCAAATTTTGCAGATGTATTACTATGAACAATGTAGTATTATTACAACCTTGGGTATTACTACAATAGTTTTGTTGAGAATGTTTTACACGTTTTTTACACGTTTTTTACACGTGTTACAACTGTTTTTCACGTGTTACATGTGTTTGTGTTTTTCACGTCTTACACGTGTTTGTGTTTTTCACGTGTTATTGTTAATTTTGTAGTAGTACCTAATAAACCTAGTAATACAAATATATTTTTTAAGGCGTAGTAGCACCTAATACTACTAGTAGTCCAAACCTGTTACAACACAATCATACAAGTCCAACATCAACAACAAAAGAAATCATCCTACATAAGTTCCAAGGTTTCACATCAACAAAACAAATCATCCTACATAAGTTCACTACAAAGCCGAGTTAATATTGAACATCCAAAATATTTTAACCCAATAGTTTTCTAAGCCTTGGTTTTAGGCTTCTTCTTTCGCCCTTCGATCTCATCGGTATTCATTTCGGTGAATGGAGAGGAAAGCCACTGTGAAGGTGCACGTGTCCTTTTTTCTGGTGGTGGCGTTGTCAACTTCTGTGGATTATCAGCCTTTCTCTTTCTGATTGTCTTAAGCATATCATCTGCTGGTGTAAGTACTAACTTTCTCGCGGCCATGGCTTTTGTCCTACCACGTGGTGGTGTAGGAGTTTCCCTAGTCTGTTCCACAATTGGAGAAGAAGTTCCATCCGTCTGATTCGCAGCAGGAGATCTTAAAAATGGAAAATATTCATCATAGCTTTTGAAAATGGTAAGAACCCACCCTGCTTTCTCTTCCTCCGTGTATTTCCTAAACACTTCCTCCTCGGGTTCGTTCTCAGCCTCTTTTTCAATGTCCTCAGGTTCTTCTCCAACCTCTTTTCCTTCAGCCTCTTCTTGGACCTCTTCCCTTTCAACCTCTTCTTCAACATCTTTCCCTTCAGCCTCTTCTTGAACCTCTTTCCCTTCAGCCTCTTTCTGAACCTTTTCCCTTTCAGCCTCCACATCTTCATTATTTTCAGATTCTGAAAGAATTCTTCTCCATGCTGCATCCGCCTCTTCTCTTCTCCTCTCACCCTGTTGCTCAATATCCTCAACTTCATTTCTGTTAATTTCCCAGTCAAAATCCATACCCTGGTTGTTAAAATCCATGCCCTGGTTGTCAATACTCTTGTCTTTCAGTTTCTTTGTCATCCTTCTAACCTTTTTTTTCATGACATCTTGGCCTTTCTCAATGGCATCAAGCTTCGTGGCCACTACCTCCAACTTTTTAGCCTTCTTTCTTAAAAAGTATTGGCAATTTTCAATGCCGGTCAACCTCTTCTCCACTGCTTTCATCTTCTTAGTCTTCTCTTTTAAAACACGTTGGTTTTTTTCAATGCCATCAAGCCGCTTGTCCATTGTCTCCATCTTCACATTCACTTCAGTTAAGGAAGTCATCAACCTCTCTTCAAACCCTTTCAAAATGTTCTCCAACCCATCATTAGAGGAGGATGCTTTTTCAGACACTTTTTCTTTGTCTTTTTTCTTAGGAAAGTCTCTTGCAGCCACATCCAACTCGTAAAGCTCTTTCCACCAGATAGGCTTCTCCTTTATAGTAAGCCATGCGCTCCACATGTCACTTACTCCATCTTCCTTATCATACTCAGGCTCCTTATCCACTATTCTCGCCATAAGAGTTTCTTCACCCAGAGTAGGAGTCAAAAAACTTTTAATTACCTGAAATATAAACCAAAACGATATCATTTACACAAATCCCAGTAAGTTTAAAAAAACTGATAAAGATTATTTACCGTAGTTTCTCCAAGAGTCTCGTACAAGTCCTCAAGTGGATAACCCTTCATACTGTTACTTTGGAACCGCTTTTTGCACATCCTCGGACAATTACTCATACATCCTGGTACTTGTTCTCTAAATCTTGCATTCAGAGCTGGAATACACTCGAATACAAGGACCTACATAAAGAATTTGTCAAAAACCAATCACACAACAAGTAATAAATTTAACTTAAGAATAAGTTACCTCTAAAGGAACTATGAATCCGGGGAAATTGACATTATTTTTAGGTTTCCCCTTGAGATGATTCATCACTTTATTAATCGAGCGGAGAGCATCTTCAAATGTCAAGCGACCCCAAGGAAAGGTTTCACACACATCCAAATCATTGACGACTCTTAATATGAAAGGGTCCATGTGTCCATCATACTTTGCGTTCACTCTGATAATCGTTCCCAAGAAGAATAACACTGCCATCTTGAGTCGATCCCCACATGATCTCATACTCAACAATTTCTCTTTCACAGACGTCATTGTTATCTCCCTATGTGACTTGAAATGCCTATCTACAAACTCAAAACTTCCCAATTTCTCATAATTAGGCGGATAATCATGGCAGTCCAATCCTGAGATGAGTGCATGCTCTCTAATGGAATACCGGATGGGTACACCATTAACTGCAAACCAAGCTGTGTCCTCTGCTTCATCTAAGGGAATAGTGCGCAGTAAAAGCATCCACATACCCAACAGCTTCAAGTTTTCTTCTCGAGGCATGTGGAAAAAATGACAAAACTCAGGGTGCCTTTCGAACCAGGGCAACTCGTTCTCAAGCTTTTTGATGACATCCAAAGTCTTGGTCACAATGCACTTGCTCTAGGCCTGGGACGTATTATCCGGGATCCGGATTCGATCCGAGATCCGTCCCGGATCCGCTCCTAAAATAGGATATCCGGAGTGCCCGGATCCGAATCCGGATAGTAAAATTTCGGATCCGTCCAAACCGGATCCAAATCCGGATATCTTAATTTTTAGGTCCGGATATCCGGATCCGGATCCGTATTTTAAAATATATTAAATTTTAATTTTATTAATAATTATATTTGATATATTAGTATTTATACATAAAATATTTTTTTAATATTATATTTAAATTTTACTAATATTATATGTCATATATATAGTAATAAATTTTGTATAAATATTTAATTTATGTTTTATTTTTAGATTTTTATATTTTAAAATGTTTTTTATTTTTTTTTAATTATTTTTACGGATCCGGATCCGAATCCGGGTATCCGCGGGTATCACAATATCTGGGCGGATATCCGAAGTCCGGATACCCGGAAGACGCGGATCCGGATCCGGATATTAAAATCACGGATCCGGCGAATCCGGATCCGGATCCGGATATCCTAAAACACCCCGGATATCCGGTCCGTCCCACCCCTAACTTGCTCTGTATCTTACAAGTCTTGGTGAACTCGGTGTTCTTGAAGTAGAGATCACAAGGTGGCAGTGGTTGGCATTCCTGCAAGGAAAATAAAACCAACAAAACTAATGATACCAATAATACACGATTATGTACTAGTAATACTAGTCACACTAGTAATACAGTTATGTCCTAGTAGTACTAATTATGTACTAGTAATACTAATCACACTAGTAATACAGTTATGTCCTAGTAGTACTAATTATGTACTTGTAATACTAATCACACTAGCAATATAGTTATGTCCTAGTAGTACTAATTGTGTACTAGTAATATTAATCACACTCGCAATACAGTTATGTCATAATAAAACTAGTGATACCAATAATACACGATCAATGACACTTTATTCAACTAAACTCAATACATGAGAAGTAACTTAAACTAAAACCAAAATAATATTCTACCTCTGATGGAGTAGACAAATCATCACTTGAGTTACCGCATGAAAGCTCTTCCACATGCTCTTCCACACGCTCTTCTACATGCTCTTCTACATTCTCTTCTACATTCTCTTGTACATGCTCTTCTACCACAGGAGCGATGTTTCTTCGGGCTCTTGTGGTCGTTTTCTTTTTTGATTGCTCTGATTTTTTTGTCCACGCTTCTTACGGCCTGCCATTATCTAGATCTTCTGAAAACCTAAAAACAACAAACATTCAGTCACAATCGAGAACGAAATCATTAATTTGTCAAATCTCAACACCATTCACTCAATTAATCCAAAAACAACAAACATTCAGTCACTACACGGACTCTCCTCAGTACACTAATCTCAAAACCAACCTTACTTTCGATCTCCATAACCTAAAAACTTAACATTCTCTCCAATTGAATACATACCCGATTCATATACATTTTCTCCCTAATTCATAGTTTCTGTTTTAACAAGGCATCTCATCAATTAGATTCAACTAATCCTTTCAAAAATCCATAAAATCGCAACACTTCGGTCCTAAATAAGAGTTTAGAATACCTTTCTACATAACTTATACCAAATCTAAGATTTCACCGTGTTTCCCCCAATTTCATAGCATAAACTCGACTACTAAAGACAACCTTAGTTTCGGAGAACAACTTACAAGTTTTCCCAATTTTTATCTAACCTAGATACAAAATACAACGAAATCAATAAGAATAAATCACTTACCAAGATGAAGGATGTCAATTCGGAAGATGGAAGCTCGATTATCACAGAGAAAAAAGATGAAATGAAGAGAAAGGAGATCTAGGGTTTGAGAGGTGTCGCCGTTCTATCGCCAAAGAGAGAGAGACTCGATAGAAAGGGGGGGTGAGAAAAAAAGTAAAACTCTGCGTTTAGGGGAGGGGTGTTTAGGTTTAGAAAGGAGCCCATTTAGAAACCGGGTTGGATCCGGATAGATCCAATTTATGTGGTTGGGTTATGTAATTTAGTGATTTTATTAAGGCTAGTGTCGTCTTTAACCGTATTTTTCATTTAAAAATTATTAAAAATAAAATATATTTTAATAAAAGGAGAATACAGAATTTTTAGAAGGGGTATGGGGCATATTGAGTTATTGTCCCAAGAAAGAGAAAACACCACTAAGAAAAGAGAATAAACCGGAAGACAATTTTGAATTTTACACGTGTCCAAAAACACCCAAAATATCTTCTAGTGTAAATAGAAATAAAAACATCTATAAGTATAATTTTATTTGACTGTATCTATATTATTAAAATTGAAATACTTTTTGGTTCTATTTGGAAACATAAATAATAATATAAATGATAATTATTTGGATACATGGATAGCATTATCAAAAATAATTTTTTTTATTTACAATCTTTGCATTTGCATTTACAATAAATTAAATGCTTCCTTTTTCATATTTTTTTTTATTTACAGATTTTGTCACTAAATTTAAAATTAAATGATTACAATTGCAAAACTTATCTAACCAAATCGATCTTTTTATATAATGACCATTAAAAAATTAGTATGTTGTTTCATTTCAAAATAAATAACAAAAAAAGGTTAATATATGAATAATACAATTACATCAAATTGCATTAAGTTATACATTTTTACTATAATATTATGTACAAATAAAAAAAATATTACCAACATATATATTATAATATATTATATTTTACTCTATATGTAAATTATAAAACATAAAATATACATGATTTTTTATAAAACTAGCGATTTATAAGTTTACGTTGAACATAAGTTAAATCAAACATCCACAAATTCTAGTTTGCATTATAAATGAAACTCGTTTGCAATTAAAAATAAAGAAAAGACTGTTCTCAACCTTTAGGGACTTGGAAAAATTTCCGGGCTTTAATCTCTAATGGGACACAACCCTAAAAAATATTCTTCCATGGCCTATTTTAATTTATATGATCTCATGTAAACCAAATAACAAAATTACCATTAATTAATTAATTAAAAAAACAAAAAAAAACTACTTTCGCCAGAATGGTCCCTGATTTTTTGTTAACAACGTTTTTGACCCCATACTTCAATAATATGCAATTTAACCTTTGATATTTGCCATAAACTTCTTAATAGTGCAATCCAACTCTTAATGCACGCAAATGAACATATATATGCAATCTAACACCTAAATACAACTCAAAGCACTAATATGATTAAGAAAAAAATGCTAAAAACATTAAAAACACTATATATCATTAACCTTATATTTAACCAATTTGTTTATTTGTTTGTTTACCATATTTTTGAAAAACATATACCAAAGATATTTTTTTTAAAATTAATGATTTCATAATATGTGATATTAAATATGTAAACATATAAAAGTGATACAACTGAGATGTATTTACTTCTTATGTGGTGCTAATTTTTTTAATTTGCTATCATATTGTAATACCAGTACAACTATTTTATATATAACAAACATAAAATACTGGTATAACTAGTACAATTTCTTCAATTAAGAAATTTTAAAATTCTATTTGGCTTTCCATATGAAAACAACCACAGACTAGACAAGTTGAAACTAACTATTTGAATTTTAACCAAAATTTTTTTCGCAATTATTACACAAGTACATAAGTTCTTATGACATACCTTATATTTTAAAGCTTAATTTATTACTTGTTTGTTCACTATATTTTTATAAAACATACACTGAATATATTTTAACAAAATTAATGATTTCAGAGTATGTGATTCTAGGTATGTAAATATATACAAGTAGTACAACTGAGGTATATTTATTTATTATTTGGTACCACTGTATGTTTCAAATTCTAGACCATAATACAACTATGTACAAATTTGTACAACTCAAACTCGGTACAACTATGTATACCATTGTACAATTAAATACTGGTACAACTACATGTAATAAGTTTATCACGTTTTAGTTCTTTAACACTTTTTAAATATGCATCACGTTTTAAACATGAGTTGTACTTTCTTTCGTTTAGTTGTACTAAATGTACTAGTCAGAGTAATTTTGTCATAATTAATTTGATTATACTAAATGTACTAAATGATCCCATTAAAATGATGAATAAAGCTATGGTGTGAAAATATTGGTCATATTATTATGATAACAAAAATCGAACTTATTTTTATAAAGCTATGGTGTGGAAATATTGGTACAACCCCTAAAACTAGACATATAAACAATTGATATAATTTTTATTATATATTAGACGAGTATTACTGGTACAAGTGATATAACTTTGACATTTCATAAATTAACAAAACCAATTTGGTATTCCATAGAAGAAAACAATCAAATATCTCAATTGGTATGTATTCATAAAGTTTCTTTAATTTAATTTGAAGTTTTGAAAAAAAAAATTATTACACAACTCCATAAGTTTACATGATCTACCTTATACTTATAAGGTTTGTTAACTTGTTTGTCCACATAATTTTTGAAAAAACATAGATGAAATTTATTTTTACAAAACTGATGATATCATTGTAACCAGACAAAGATATGTAAACATAAATAAATGGTACAACTGAGGTAAATATATTTATTATGTGGTACAACTAATATTTTTTGATTTCACTGCCAAAATATAACTATGTACAAACTGGTACAACTCAAAAACTAGTACAACTATGTACAGTCGGTACAACTAAAAAACTAGTACAACTACTTGTTATTTTAATATTATATTAAATGTGCATCACGTTTTAAATGTGTATCATGTTTTAACAATTATGGTTGAACACTAATGTCGAGTAGTTGTATTAGTTGTACCATTCTTAAATATTATTACTTAGTTGAATATGTTTTATTAGTTATACCAAAATACATGTATATTTAAACTAAACACAATTTTCGCATACAAAATATAAGTTTTAAAACGAACATAAGTTGTAATAGTTTCTAAAGCTATAAAAGACAAGTTTAACATCAAAAGAAACATAAGTTTTAATACCAAAAGGAACATAAATTTTATAAGGAACATAAGTTTCCAAAAGTAACCCCGAAAGCTATTAATTTGACACAAAATGAGACATTTACTTTATATCAGAAACACATAAATCACTTTTCAGCAAAAAGGAGACTTCTTCAAATGAGAAGGCTTTGTTAATCTCTTTAGCATCGTCAAGGACTCTACATCTTCCAGTAAATCACCTTTAGCATCTTCATCCACTTTCTCCACAACTTTCTTCTCTGCAACTTCTTTCTCAACCTTTTCGGCAGCTGTTGTCATCACTTCAAGTGTATAAGGCGATTCATCAACATCCTATAAGAAATCACAACAAATCACAATAAAATCACAACTAAATTAGGTGCCATTAAATCACAACAAAATAAATTAACTTGCATTGTCTTGGATCATTTTCGCCCTCCTTCGTTTTATTAATACAACTGGTACAACTTTGACATTTCAAAAGTTGATAAACTAGTTTGGTATTCTATATGAGAAACAATCAAATATCTAAGATGATATATGATTAAAAAATGATTGAGCAACAAGTCTTCACGGGATATTCTAGCGATGTTTGAATAAACGACTTTCATAAGACCGGCCAAAAAGAGAGCTTGAGCCATTACGTCAAGTTCTTGTGGTTTCCTCGCCTCTGGTCCATCTCGCCATCACAGCGAGACGACTACCCCCGGTCCGTCTCCGCAACTACTTTTTTGGGCTTTGGGAGCAAAAAGATAAAGACGATTTTTTCTAAAAATAGTACAACTAGTATAACTAGTACAATTTGTAAACAAATCATTATTCAAATCAAATATTATGGAAAATAGATTATTCATGTACTTTGACATCATCATCTTTTCTAGCATCCTTAATACACTGAAAACAAAAAACAAATATCACCTTATTAATTACAAATATTTATTAGTTATACGCGTTATAGTTGTACTAGTTATACTCGTTATATTCAATATAGTTGTACTAGTTATACTCGTTCTATTTATACTAGTTGTACTAGTTCGAGTTATACTAGTTGTACTATTTCGAGTTGTACTAATTGTACTAGTTTTAGTTGTACTAGATGTACTAGTAATTCTCTGGGTTCTTCTTTCTCGCGAAATTTTCACATTGAAGATGAAACTCGACTTTAGATAAGATATAATTGGCTAAATATAACCAAGGGTTGATCGATTTGTAATAATAAAAAGAAAATTAATGAAGATTATAAGAAACCTTTTGATTTTGTTTTAAAGTGAAAGAAACAACCATGGAAAAAAAAGAGAAGCAAAATTAGGGTTAACAGTTGGGTCAGGTTGGGTTATGGGCGGGTCGGGTTGTGGTCGGGTCGGATTATTGGTTGGGTTTAGATATGAATGGCATGTCTCCGTAAATAGGTTGAAATCTTTGGTTCTTTTGTTATTTTACATATTTTTTGAATTAAATTTAAATATAAATTAAAACAAATTAGGAAGTAGTTATTTTAGAATTTTTGATGCTCATGTGGGTCATAACATAATTTGATCCACAATTTCTCACAACTGTTAAATACAATTCGGAAACGAAACTTAAATCATAACAAGTCAGATAACATACCCAAAAACAACAACCAACAGTTTTATGTCATACAAATAATAACTTGTTAGGCATTACACGTATACTTTATGTATATAAATATTTGATATATGAAAACATTAACTAAACACCACACAGAACAGAACCCAAAAGAAGGAAAGCAAAACTAAACTCTACAGATCAGTAAGAAGAGTTACTTAGCCATGCCACGCAAAATCGCCTTTGCCTTCCCTCAGGCTTCGTCCACTTCTCCTGTAATCGATTTCTGCATCCGAACTGCACAGACCCGTCTTGTACTTTCTGTTTGTCTTTGCTTGACCTTCATTCCCCGGCGTGCTTGATCTCCGCATATGATCTGCGTTCATGTAACAAACAAACTCAGCATCAAGAGAGGCAATATAGAGTACCCATCCAAGGAAAATATCACCATAAGCCTTAAACCGTAAGTTTCTAAACTCAACTAGTGTGATATATTACCATTGTGCATCTCGAACGAATCTAGTAAGTTGCCACATTTTTGCAGGTTCAAGCTAGCTTCCTCTGCGCCATACAAATTAAGCCCTTCATCTTTTGATGCATCCAAGGTACTACGAGGTCTCAATGAGTCATCTTGAACATGGGTTATCTCCACATATTGGCTTGTAGAGATGACATCATCTGAACTGAAACCAAAGGAAGCTCTGTATGCTTCAAGTTCTTCCATATCTTGCTTGGAAATGCGTTGACCATTTCCGTTAGTTGGATAAACATCCGTATCCTTGGAAACGCTTAGTCTTCCACCAGTCTGAGAAAACGGAGCATCATGGTCAAGATAGTAACGAGCAAATGTTGCAGGGCAGAAGAAATTTGAACCCTGAGACGCCTTTGGAGTAGAGTTAGTCTCAGGTGTCTGTGCATAACTAGAGTCGCTCCTTGAACATTTGACTGTTCTTGGAGAAGCCAAAGGATCCCAACGCGGTGAGAACTCACGTTCGGGAAAAGATGAGGATCGACCATCTCCTGAGATTGGAGATCTGAGAGTACTGCTTGCAGGACTGCCAGGATACAGTGCATGAAGATTGTTTGCAGAAATACTATCAGCTTTCCCTGTCAAGAACCGCGCGTATGGCACATCAGGTGAAGAAGGAGTGGTGAGATGGGCTAACTCAGGAGGAGGTGTCAAAGGTGCAGTAGAAGGCTCGGTGGTAAAAGTTGAGAAAACAGGTGGTGAAACCAACTGTGTCTCATGAGCATAAGGCCCTGTTGCGAACATGGCGGAGGAAGGACCACCAGGAGAGTTAGCAGATAAGGAAAGCAGGCAGTTGGGTGACTGAGCTATGGAAGGAGCAGGAGAATGTGAGAAAGAAGCTGGAGACGAAGGTGGAGCAAGCATTGCTGCAGCCTGATTACTCAATCCCGTTGCTTGAGGTTGATTTGATTGAGCAGTTGCAACATTCCCTTCAGGCATCCGTGAAGCTGGCACAATCCGTCTCTCTCCTTTCTTGAACCGAAACAAGACAATGCTTTGAAACATCCAACCCAACGCTTCCTCTGTGCATTCAACACAATTATTAATTACTAAATTGTGAACCTAAATCAAGGAATAAAATAATCAAGATTCTCTATTACAAGACTTAAAGACTTTGTCCAGGAAGGGTCCAAAACAAGTGTCTACATCAAAGATTGGTCCACACAACAACTTCGAGAACAGATCGTGGGAACTAAAACCCTAAATCAAAAGGCATATTTAAGAGTAAAATTAGAATACACAAAGCTTCCTATCATCGATCTTAGATACAGCGACTGCACCAGGATCTAAGCCCAAAACCATCCGAGAATTACAGATTCAAGGAAGAGGAAACAGACCCGTTCTCGAGAGGAAGTCTGTTATGATGGTTGGACCTCGCCATGACCATCAAACCTATCGATCTCTGCTAAGGAACTTGGGGACAAAGGAAAAGGGTAGATCCTAAGTGATCGCTTCAAATCTCGACAAGCATTTCAGTGAGAAATTAGGGCAGTAAGATAGCGCCGCAATTTAAGGTTTTGTTTGTGTCTGGTAGGTTGAGCTGCATCTAGAAGAAGAAGAACAAAGCAGAGGCTGACACTATGTAGATTTTTACTGATGTGAGGCAAAGACAAAAGCAAACTATGGAAAGCAAGTGACTGTTAGTAAATTATAATTTAGTGTCGTTGTTGCGTTTGTTTTTAGTTTTTATAAAAATAAAGTTTTTTTTTAACTTCAATTTATTGATTAGATAATAAACAGATAAATTTTCTCTCTTCATCTCTCTTAACAAACTTGAATCGTTCAGACGGAAAGAGATGATTATATCTTTTTGTTGTAACATATTTTGAATCTTAGAATGTACACAGATGTAGGTTATGTGTTGTATTGACAAGAGAAAGAGGTACAATATATATACACACGAGAGATCACATAGGATCTCTAGAGTCTTTCTACAGAGCATATGCTCTAGCAAGATACTCCTTTATACAAGGAATTAGAGTAATCCTATACTTGTCCTCTATATGCTCCCGCAAGATGAGCGACCGGTAGAGAGCCCAATCTTGGAGTTGAGTTTGGTGTAGACACAGGTGTGGTAACGGTTTTGTAAGAGCAATCATCCAGCTGGTCTTTTGAAGAAACATGAGCGACACGAAAGAACTTAGACTGCACCATTTGGCCAACAAAATGATAGTCAAGCGCTACGTGTTTCATACGAGAGTGAAAAACAGGGTTGGTTGCAAGGTAAGTAGCACCCACATTGTCACAGAAGATAACAGGTTGAGACGAAGGAGAGATACCCATTTCAGACATGAGATAGGATACCCAGCAAACTTCAGCAGCAGTGTCAGCTACAGAACGATACTCTGCCTCGGTTGAAGAACGAGCAACAGTCTTTTGTTTCTTAGATGACCAAACAATAGGATGAGAACCGCGATAACAATGTACGCCCCCATCGAAGTATAGTCATCCCGATTTCCAAACCAGTCAGTCGGAGAAGGCATGGAGGTTGAGAGTGTTGTTGCTGCGAAGATGGATACCTTGAACGCGAGTTCTAGAGAGATGGCGAAGAACACGTTTTGCTGCTTGCAAGTGTTCATCTGTAGGACGGTGCATAAATTGTGACAACTTGTTGACAGCAAAGGCGACATCTTGTCTAGTGAAGTGAAGGTACTGCAAGCTTCCAACCAGTGTACAATACTCATGGCCACCATCTAGTGGTGCACCAGAGGTTAGTTGCAGGTTACTAGTAGAGGCCATCGGAGTTGAGACTGGATTTACGTCAAGCATTTTGGTACGAGACAACAAATCAGTGATGTACTTCTGTTGAGTGAGAAGAAACCCCACAGAAGTGCGATGTGCTTCAATTCCCAGAAAATAACTCAGAGAACCCAAGTCCTTGAGAGAGAATCGAATACCCAAGCTCTGTATGAATTTTCGACAGCAACAGAGTTGATGCCTGTGACAACAATGTCATCGAAATAAACGAGGACATAAAGTGTGAGTCCCGGAAGTAGTAGAATGAATAGAGAAGCATCCAACAGAGAGTTAGTGAAACCAGATTCAAGAAGAAACGATCGAAGCTCCTGATACCAGGCCCGTGGTGCCTGTTTGAGACCATAAAGAGCTTTTCGTAGTTTGCAGACGTAGTTTGCAGACGTAGTTTGGTTTAGTACGATCAACAAAACCAGTAGGCTGAGCAATGTAGACGTCTTCGTCAAGCTTTCCTTGAAGGAAAGCGATGTTGATGTCCAATTGGGGAAGATTCCATCCATTAGCCACGGCATAACCAAGAACAAGACGAACCGTACCAGCTTTAATAATTGGGCTAAAGGTTTCTTCATAGTCAAGATCAGGACGCTGGTGACACCCTTTTGCAAAAAATCTGGCTTTGAACTTCTTGCCTTTGCCATTTGGAAGTCTCTTGATGCGATAAACCCATCTAGTGCCAACAAGTTTGTAAGCATGATTCGGGGGAACTAGATCCCAGGTGTGATGCTTAATTTGAGCATCATATTCGGATCCCATTGCGCTGCGCCATCGCTTATCTTTGAGAGCTTGAGCAACTGAAGTCGGTTATGTTTCAGAGTCAGAACTTGTAAACATAGCAAATCTTGGATTGGACCTATTGATATGATTCTTCGATCTTTTCATCATGGGATGTGTTTGATGACGAGGAAGGTAAGACAGAGGCAAGACGGTAGGTTCAGTTGTGTTGGATGCTGGTGGTTCAGTTGAAGAGGTGTCAAGAGAAGCTGGTGCTGGAGCGACTGAGGTGTGTTGTGGCGCTTGTGAAGGACCCGAGCCTTGGGGCAACTGAACTGCTGACGACAGTGAAATCGAATGGCCAGTGGATGGAAGTATTGGTGGAAACTAAAGTGTGGAAGGCGAAGCTGATGCGGGTGAGGAGGAATTATGAAGATTTTTGTAAGGGAACACTGTTTCATGGAATTGGACATGGCGGGAGATGAAGACTTTGGAAGAGGAGGGGTCCACACAGAGGTATGCACTCTGATTTTGGGAGTAGCCTAAGAAAATGCAAGGACTGGAGCGAGGTGCAAGTTTATGGTTTGTCTAAGGTCTAAGACATGGATAGCAAAGACAGCCGAAGACACGAAGCTTCATATAATTTGGTGGAGAGAGATTAAGGCATTCAAAGGGTGATGAGTTGGAAAGGGTAGATGTAGGGAGGCGGTTTATTAGGTAGGATGCTTCTGTAAGAGCATAGCTCCAATAGGAGATGGGAATGGAGGCGTGAGAGAGAAGAGCCAAGCCTGTTTCAACAAGATGGTGATGGCGTCTCTCTGCAATGTCGTTATGTTATGGTGTGTGAGGTGGAGATGTGAGATGAGTGATGCCATTCGAGGCCAGAAAATCTCTCATGGCAATGTATTCACCCCCGTTGTTTGAATAGAGAGTGATTATTTGGGTTTGGAATTTCTTTTCAACAAAGTTTTTGAAGCTAGTGAAAACAGGGAGAACATCGGATTTGTTTCGCGGAGGGTTAGAGCCAAATGTAGTGGGTATGGTGGTCAATAAAGATGACATAATACTTGAAACCATCGATAGAGTGAACCGGTGAGGTCCATACATCGGAGTATAGGTGTTCAAGTGGCTTTGTAGAGGTAAGAATTGAGATGGAGAATGGTATTTTATGGCTTTTGGAAGTTGAACAGGCATTGCATAAAAGAGATGAATCTTTATTAGAAGTGGATAAAGCATAAGAGAAACATTGTTTTCAAAGTATAAACAGAGGGGTGTCCAAGCCGAGAATGCCATATTGGCAAGGGACATTTTATTGAAGCTGAAAAAGCAAATAAGGTAGATTCATCGGAGGCTGGCCATTCATATCCACCATTAGTCGTCTTTCCTTGGACTAACCTGGCCTCCGATCTGAGATCCTTCACCTGAAAATAGGTTGGGAAAAATTCCACAGACACAAGATTATCAGTACATAGTTGTTTTACTGATATCAAATTATGAGCTATCTCAGGCACTGTTAAAACATTCTTAATTGAAAGAGATAAGTGAGGAAGGGAGAGGGAACCCGTATGAGTTATCTTGAGACCATCACCATTGCCGACTAACACTTCTTCTGATCCATTGTAAGGAGAGTGTAGTGCAAGATTTGCAAGATCTGACGTTATGTGGTGAGGTGAACCACTGTCCAGAAGCCATGACGAGGGATCAGGAGGCATCATCGTGGTGTTGTACGGACGTAGTGCATAGTTCGGAGGCCCTCGTGGACGAAAGGAAGGTGTCAATGGTGTTGACCGTGATGACTGTTGCACAAGTCGAAACATTGGACAGTATTTGGCATTGTGACCCTGAGTACCGCAAGCCTGACATTTTCCTAAATACGGACGCTGTCATGTATTGTTGTTGTAGTTGTGTTGATTATTTGAGTTCTGCGGACGCGAGTTGGATTTCTTGTAGTTTTGAACGTAGTTAGCGGTCACTGGAAAATAGGAGAGTTTTGGTTGAGAGCTGGTGATGGCGATCTCCCGATTCAGAAGTTTCTCATGAAGTTCTGAAAAGGATATGGGAGTATCCCGACTGTGGATAAACTCAATAACAGATTTACAGTCATCACCGAGTATGTCAAGAACAAATCCGTGAGGTCTTCAGCATCGAGTGGACTGCCGAGAAGAGAAAGAGCATCTGCTTTTGTTTTGATCAGTTTCATGTAAGCATCGATGTCATTGGTGCCTTTGACAAATAACTTGACTTGTTGTTTGAGCTGCTTTATGTGACCCCGTGTTGGTTTGCCATATGTGGCAGAGAGAGTGTTCCAGGCTTCAAGAGTTGACATGGATGTATCAATGAGTGGTTGGAGTGGAGTCTTGATAGCACCCATGAGCGCGCTAAAGAGCAGACTGTCTTGTCGTTGCCAGGCCGTGTGAGTAGGATTTGGAGTGGCGGCATCATTGTTGATGGTTGGTGACGGTAGAGTAGTTGTGTTGTCAATGAACTTGACAAGATCATAACCTTTAAGAAGAGATGTGATTTGCACGCTCCACGTTAGATAGTTTGTGGATGAGAGTTTGGTGATATTCACCATATTGATAGCCACAATAGGGTTTTGCGGATCTACATTGAGGTTTGCTTGAATGACATCTACAGAGCATATGCTCTATGAAGATACTCCTATATACAAGGAACTAGAGTAATCCTATACTTATCCTCTATAGATTGATCATCCTTCTGCTAGTCGCATTGTTTTGTTCGCTCTGACGAGTTAACTTCAGTTTCGATCAAAGTAGAAAACTTTCACTTCTTCATCTTTTTCTTTGATTGGGACTAATTTTAATAAGACCCATGATCTGTTCATATGTCGATCTTAGGTGTTTTTAACTGTTCTATCTTTAGATCGAATTCTTTCTTTTGCAGTATTTATATCAAGATCCCGAATGCAGTTGGATGTTGCTTGAAATTTATTGGCTACTTGAACTTTCTATCATTGTGGGAGTAATATCTTCACTGCAATAGCACCCAAATATAGGGTTGTTGGGCCTTTGGTTAGGCGATAAAGGTGGAGTTTCTCGCCAGAAGTGGGTTTCAAGTTGATGAAACTTTCATGTTTCAAGAGTTCATTCAAGGTGATCCTTCAAAGTCACAAGCAACGGTTAGCATCTGCAAAAAGAGTTCTTAGGTGAAGCTTTTATATTTCAGCGACAGCGAATGAACAAACGTGGATTTGACGGTGGCGGTGTTTCAACGGTTCACCATCTCGGGTATAGATACGTAGATACACGTGTTAGCTTCTTTCAAAGCGGTTGGGACGCATGGCATGTGGAATATGCGTCTCTTTATGAATGTTGCCCAAATCAATATATTGAATTAGATCAGCTTGGGTTTTTTCTTTAATAAAATGAAAAGGGTCAGTAAATGGATTTTTATAAAGTTCATCTGGGCTTTCATTTAATAAAAACGTTGACAAATAAAGATAATAAACATATTCAAAAATACATACTAATGAAAAAAAAAAATCACATAAGTAAAATTATGAGAAAAACAACCATTTACCGTTATTTCGATCCTTGATTCTTTGTCGCGTTATTAACACAAATTCTCTTTGTTGTATTACACTAGTTTTGGCTCCAATTATATATATATATATATATATATATATATATATATATATATATATATATATTCGGTTCATAATATAATATATTGATTCAACCATAAAAATAAAAATGACGATCGTATAAATATCATCATACAAAATACTTCTTCTACTATGGCTTTAAAGGGTGACCACGAAAGAAATAACATGAACAAAGGTGAAAGCTACAAAGATGAACAAAATAATATGAATGATTGTTCTTTATTGTTCCATCCTAGGATTTGATAAAAAAAAATAGTTTTACTTTATAATCCCTTCAATTAAAAGGAACATTGGGGAAAATATTTCTTATAAATGGTATCAAATTTAAGGAAGGGAGATGAAATGACTATTTTCACTCATTCTTTTGGTCACCATTTAGACCCTATGTATTGTTTTGTCCTACAAAGTTTCAGCCAAATATTTTGATACCAAATATATTGTACAAAATATATATTAATGAATACCTTGGACAACATCAGACTTCTTCTTTCAGTCTTTAGATCTTTTTCCGCTTTTTGAGTTCATAGATGTTTTTCCGGTATACATTATTTACATGGCAAATCAATTAAAATTTGTTTTAAACATAAGAATGTCACCATTTGTTGATGATAATTTATCCTGCAGATTTCATTTCAATTGAAATTTGATTATTCACCATGTAAGAGGATCCCCACTAAGAATCCATGACTGAATGGATAAGCACCAGAAATGAACACAAAACTAACAATATATTTAAAATTTGACAAGGAATCAACTAAATGTTGGAGACAATCAAGTGTAATCTTTGGAAATTACACAATGATAGATGAAATAATAAAAGGGAGAATGAACCACACCAGACACATGTCGGTGGACTTAAAGAAAAACAACAGAGTTGAAAAAGTGCAGAGACAAAGATTGTTCAAAATCACCCTTGAATTAGAAGAGATGATTTATTGGATTTTGTCAGGTTTAAAAAGAAAGATCTTTATATCTTCAACGCGCAAATTTTAAACAAAATCTACTTTAATTTTATTGATTTAATATATTTATGAAAAAATCTTTAATAAATTAATACAGAGCAAAATAAAAAATTTAATATACATAAATTTTTTAAAGCAGCGATATATATGACCATGCAAAATTTAGTTAGGTTTAAAAATAGAAATTAATTCAAAATAAACTAATATTTAAAAATTCAAATGATTTATAATTGGAATATTTCTAAATAATATATATATATATATGTTGGTACATATTTATGTGAATTTGAAGTATTTCAAGAATTGTATATTTGTGATCTAACTATATCTCTTAGAACATTTCTGACAATAAAATACATTTACAATAAATTTAATAAAATATTTATATTATTTAATAAATCTGTGATATGTTATGTAATTTTATAAAGAAATAAGTTATAACAAAACATATGGAAAATATTATCCTATCAATTTATCCAATAAACCCAGAGAGGTGAGGTTTGATTTATGTTTTCAATAATTTCAATTATTGTAGTGGCTCTTTCTTCTCCGTTTATTTTTCAGAATTATAGGTGTTGCCTTTCCCGACTAATCGTTATGGTAGGCTATGCCTTCACGATCATAAAAACACGTGGTAAGATTTGTCTCAGTGAATAAAAAATGGTCAATATGGTAGACTATGTCTCCTCTCATCATATAGGAGGTTTTTCTTCCTTGAATAAAAGAATGATCAATATGGTAGATTATGTCTCATCGGATTATGTGGTAAGCTATGCCTCTGGTTTCATTTATGTTCTTTAAATTTCTGCATTTAATTTATGCCTTTAATTCATGTCTTATGCCAGATTTTGAGACTTTGAATATATATATATGTTTGACAAATAGTTCGTCAATGCAAACGATAATTCAAGATAAAAAATATTTTTCCAATCTTAAAATAAAAGATTATGCTGAAAGCTTAAATACAATATATGGTAGTGCAAAGATTATTATGGGCTCATAAATAGTCAGTTTTTGAATGCGAACGAGAAGAAAATTTGAAATAAATAATACATTATATTCTCCCAAATCTCATAGAAATTTATTAAGTTGTATGGATATTCGAAGAAATGAATGTTATATTGAGACTATGAGTTAAAGTGGCATTGAATATATTTACATTAAATCCGACGAAACATATATTGGAAGAGTTAAGAATGTTATTCTCTGGATTATATTGTAACAAATAAATATGACTGAGTTTTATGCCATAATAAACATGAAGTTTACTAGTACATTTAAAGTTTGACATCAAAGGCTAGGACATCCTGGTTCAGTTATGATGAAAAAAATATTGCAAAATTCAAATAGTCATCTGTAATAAAATTTGCAAACAGGCGAGTTTACATGTAATGCATATTTCTCAAAGAAAATTTATAATCGGTCATCACAAGCAAAAGTTGGGAATGAATCACCAATATTTTTAAAAAAGAATTCATGGTAATAGATATGGGTCGATCCACCCACCTTTGGAATCTTAAACTCAGTAGACACATTAGGAGTATGTTGATCAAGTAGACAGCTGGAGAATCAGTTTCAGACCAAAATCTCTTTCCAAACCTGATTCAACTAACATACAATGAACCTTATCAGCAATGGTTATGTTCATTCTCTTGCCACTAAATTTTGTTGCGGAGTATAGGTGCACACCATGTGTCGTTTGATTTCCAGCTTCCTTGCACATCTTGTTCATCAAGTTGTTACAAAATTCTAACCCATTTTCTTTTTCAGGCACTTAATCTTTTTCCCGGTTTTAGTTTCCACAAGATTCACTCTGATATGTTCTCGTAAGCCTCATCCTTAGATCTTAAGAACTTGATCCAAACTTTCTTTGAGAAATCATCGATCAACGTTAAGAAATACATGTAACCTGATAAGCTTTCCTCATTACACACCTAGCCCCATAGATCACTATGAACATAGCCAAGAATCTCTGATGTAACATGTTTAGCACTCTGAAATGGTAGTTTATGAGCCTTACCAAGCACACACTCTTCACAAAAGTCAAACGTGTGAACTTCTTTATCGTTTAGATAACCATTTTTAACTAGGTGTTCATGTTCTTTAAACTCATGTGACCAAGCCTCGAGTGCCATTGGTTTGCAAGGTTAATTTATGCTCTAGTCACATTAGCTCCAGCTTTAACCATTGTCCCTTGTAGATAATACAAACCGTCTTTGTAATCTTCTTTCTATCCTTAAAGAATGTCACCTTGTAGTCTTCTGCAGTGTAATTTCATCCGTTCTTTCCATTTGAAGATAAGAGATCAAGTTTCTAAACTATTGAGGGCATGTACCTTACCCCAGTCAGCACCACCGTAGACTGATTAGGGTTTACAATCTTTAGCTTCCAAATTCCTTTAACCTCGCTAACAGTATTGTTTCCCATTAGTACCTTGCCTCCTTCAAACTCCTCTAAGTCAAATAAGACTTCAGAGTTTTGAGTGATGTGAAATGTGCAACCAGAATCAAGAACCCACTCTTCCTTTGTGTCATGCATGCTTACAATTAATATCATTGGATACTCTTTTCTAGAGCCACATTAGCAGATTTAAAAGATATTTGTTCTTTTCATTCTGGATAGTCGCGTTTAAAGTGTAATTCCGTTCCACATATCCCACACTCTCTAGACTTAGGCTGAAACTTGCCTCTTGATTTTGATTTGAAGTCTTTGCTCTTTGATTTTTCCTTCCTTGATTATTAGACCGTTTATCAGTCATTTCTTTTGAAACAACTAAACCTTCAGGGACCTAGGATGCTTGCCTAAGCCTTTCTCCTTAAGCTCTGCTTCTTTAGCGTATGCTGAAGTTGCCACTTCCTTGATAGTTAATGTCTCTTTTCCATTTCCATACTAGAGTGTATGAACCAAGGAATTCTATTGAGGAGGAAGACTAGTTAGAATCTGAAAGGATTGATCCTCATCACACATATTTATGTCTAGACTAGAAAGATCATCCACCAGCTTTAGAAAACGGATCAAGATTATCTTTCTATACTCTTGCTTTCTACCATTTTGTAGCTTGCGAAGTTTTGCTTTAAGTAGATGTGATTAGGAAGAGTCTTTGTTTGATAGTCTCCTTCTAAAAACTTCCAAAAACCCCATAGTTATGTTCTGCTTTATAAACTTCCTTAGAACCATATTTGTCAAGCTAGAACAAATAAGGTTTCGAGCTCTTGTTTCTTTTTCTTTAGCTATAGGATATTTCTTAACATCTTGATCAGTAGTAGTATCACTGTCATTTATAGCTTCGATGAACCAGCTTCAGCAACTAAGATGTGTCCCAAACCTTGCAACTCCAGCTGCGTTAACATCTTAAACTTCCACATACCAAGGTCACCTGATCCATCAATGTTTCCATCTCAAACTTGCCATAAACTGATTACATCTTGATCAATTAACAGGAATCAATTAGTAACCTCTCAAACACTTCAAGCAATCACAGATCAGCCTCCTAAGCTTCAGAACCAGTATCGATCAAACATCATTCTCTAAACCGAGAACCTTGCTCTGATACCACTTTTTAAGTATTCAATCTAAGTTCTTCTTGATTAAGATTGATTAGATCTATATTTTGATTAGGTTGATTTGTTACTTAGCAAGTGATAGTGAATGTAAACACGCACACACACAATTGTTACCTTGGGCTTGTTCTTACTGTTGGGAGAGAGAACGAAACTCTCATGCATCATCTATTGATCAGTTTGATACAATAGACACTGATACAGTCTTGTGTTTTGCAGCTACTACAGAACTTACACAAGACGCTCACCGGAGAAGAGTATATAAGCGATTACAGTGAAGATGACGATCACTCAGCCTTTCATCCCTCAAAAGATGATGAGGACACGCAATCGGATCCAGAGAAATCTTCAAGAACTCAAGAGTCTTGATCACCACCATGTCTCCATGTCTCCTTCTTGCTTAATACTCTCTCATTCCGTTCTTCTCTTTCTTTTTTGTATTTTGAGGAAAACGATGATGGTTGTTATTTATGAGACCCATTTGTAACAACTTCCTTACATCAGCTCAACTTCCTTACATCAGCTCAATTGCTCGATTCCAAGCTTAAATAGACTAATGGACTTTTACGTTTAGCCCAAACTCGTCTTTCTTTCT
Organism: Moricandia arvensis; assembly: GCA_905132765.1. NCBI lineage: Eukaryota > Viridiplantae > Streptophyta > Magnoliopsida > Brassicales > Brassicaceae > Moricandia > Moricandia arvensis. The sequence continues at coordinate 18,422 of CAJHQP010005654.1, read as the reverse complement.
ACCTTGAACCCGAAAGGCCCAATAATGGTCCAGACCTAAACGACAACACTCACAATTAAGAGCAATCCATCTAAACGTAAATTATAATGAAAAAATAGCAATGGATTCAGACTTTCATATGATAGAATTTAAACAGTACCGAAGACCGCATTTTAATAATTCGAAAAGTATTGAAACCAAAAAATAAATTATAAAACTGAAATTAGCATAGAAGCACATGGGAGCGGTGATTGGTTTCTGACACCGGCTCGATATTACAATAAATGCGTTGTATTTTAAGGATATAAAGAAAATTAAAAAATTGTAATGCTACAATGTCAATAATACAGTAGTAGTCTGAACGAAATGAAAACAATAGTTCAATGAAGAAAGAACAATAATGATAGTTGCCTGCTTAAGACGCGGTTCCACCTTGACTTCCTTATCAAGCAACTTTTAAACACTCGTTGCTTTTCGTCGGCTTTGACTTTGAAGGAGTGAGCCAAGCAATGACGCACCTAATATAAGATCAGCTTTTTATCTCTTAAATTATTTTATTTCTGCGAAGAAATTCTATACATAGTGTCATAGTACCAAACAAAAAAATTGTCATGAGTACCAAATCTATGATGTATCCATATAATTATTTGTATTAGAGATCGCGTTACCATAATTTTTGGCGTTTAACTAATATTTTGATATCAATTTCATACATTTTTCATCTTCCATAGTATATACTCTATTTGATTCTTAGTATTTAGACGTTTTAGAAATTTGTTTATGTTCCAAATTAAAGGATGGTTTTAGTTTTTATGTAAAATTAATTAGTTTTTAATGTTTAATAACTTTAAGTATTCGGCAGATTGTTATACTATTGGTTAAATATGCTTAGGATGATAATTAATGAGATTTATCTATAAAATGTAAAATACATATATTATATATATTCTTATTTTGTGTCCAGTAGCTATAACCTCATATAATTAAAACAGAGGAGTAAAAGTAGATGTCATACTTAAATTAATTAATAACAATTTGTCGTCTTGTTATAAACTTTTTGAAAATAATTAGAGGAATGAAACTATTTTATGTATTATGGAAGGTTGATAAGTGTTTATGTAAATATAGAAAATATATGGTCTATCTAAATTAGATGTCTATATATGTGATCCCATGAAACATTATAAATTGGAAAATCGCATAAAAAACCTTGAAGTGGCATCCCACTGACACTTTAAACATTGAACTTTTCGACTATCACTTTAAACTTCAAATTGGCATTTGTATCACAAAAAACCTTCAACTTGCCTACTTGTTCATCATAAAAGTTGACATGTCCAACAGGGTAAAAGTGATGATGTGTAGTTGTTTCGAAAAATAATAATTATTAATTAATAAATAAATAAAAAATTAAATAAAATTCAGAAAAAATTAATATAAAACAGAAAACTATAATAAACATTCAGAAAATTAAATATAATTAGAAAATAAAATAAAAATTTAAAATAAATTAGATTAAATTAAAATACATAAATTAAATGAAAATGAGAAATTAAAAGAAAATAAAAGCACAAAATCAAAAAAAAATTTCAAATATTTTTTTTAATTACAATTTTTTTTAAATAGATTATCATCGTGACAATAACAATTTCAAAGATATTAGTTATGGTGATGGTAGTTCTCACATAACACATTAACAATGACGTTTTGGACATATCTTTAACGCTAATTTTTGACATCATCGTTAAAAATGATGGTAGATATGTCAATAACGATGTTTTCGATAACCATCAATAAAAACAATAGATATGTCAAGTTTTTTTAAATGATAGATAATGTCAAAATTTTGATGATGATGTCGGAAACTATCGTTAGAGATATGTCAATAATCAACTATCGTTAGAGATATGTTAAAAACGTCACTGTTAATGGTTATGTGAGAAACCATCATCGTCATTAGTGATATATTTGAAATTGTTATTGTCACGATGATATGTTGTTTTATTAAAATAATTTTGTAATTTAAAAGAGAATATTTTTTTTTTAATTTTGTGATTTTTTCTTAACTTTTTTTTAATTTCTAATTGTTTTCATTTTCTATATTTAATTTATTTATTTATTTGTTTTTTGAATTTTTTTTATTTTTTATTTTCTGGTTTTTTATTTTAAATATTTTTTTTGAATTGTTTTTGAATTTTTTCATTTCATTCTAATTTTTTAGTTTTCGATTTTTTTTAATTTATTTTTAGTTAAATAATTTTTTAGTTTTTTTGGATTGAATAAAATCTAACATTCACAGGAAACAAAAAAAAATAGAAATTTAACCATATACTCATCTCTAAACGCGTTAAGCTAACATTTACAATCATTACGTTGCTCAATAAACTTGGGTAAAATTCGAGCAATTATCAACCAACTTACAAGCTCGTCGATAGGTGCGGCCAATGGTTGCATGCACGTAAAGTAAAGTAATTGATTATTTAATCAATTATTGTCTTGCTAAGTACAATAGATATGCACCACCGCAATCATTCGCAAAAATCATGCGCAAAAATAAAACGTTACTACTTATTATCAACCATTCTGCCACCATATCCTCTCGGTTTTTCAAAAAAAATAATAATATACAAGTCAGTCCATAAAAAATCAAAATCAATGTGTATGACAGAGAGACAGTACGAACAATTTCCCGCGTTTCTCCGTCGTCTGTTTCTCCCGACCTTCCAGTTTGTTTCGTAGACCCTAAGGTCTTATAAATATATCTACCATACTATCCATAAAAAGTCACAAGACTCACAACCTCAAAACCCAAATAAATAAATAAAAACAATCCAAGGAAGATGAAAAGCGCTGTGAAAAACTACTATGTTGTGGAGCTAAGAGCTTTTCCCAAAGAGGGAGTTTACCAGAGGAAGGACGAGTCCGAGTATATGTCGGAACGACAGAGATACACAATGCAAGCTAGAGATGGATGCTGATCTTCTAACCCACCCTTTGTTCGAGGAACTCCTCCGGTTTTCTGAAGAAGAGTTCGGTTACTCATACGATGGTGCTTTGAGGATAGCCTGCGAGATCAATGTCTTCATCGACTTGATCAATTTCCTTAAGTCCACAACTCATTCTACTTACAAGAACAACACTAGCTTTTGAAGATAATCTCCTCTTCTACATTATTTTGGTTTCTTCAGCAGAGAATGCAAGAGGTTATATTCTAATATATTCTTTTATTATTTGGGTGTAAAAGCCAGTCAGATATGTAGGCATGTGGATTTCATCTCGATCTCAATTATATTTCCTTCTTTTCTTGGGAATTTGATACACATGATTTAATGTTGTAGAGATCGTTTTTTCGGGTCAAAGTTCTATGATGAACCCTTTTCCATCATGCATCAATGTACCTTTTTCACTCCATGGTTTACTTTATTTATTCCATCAACCATCTGTTTGGTGTCCATGAACACCCTCAATGTGAGTATCTAGATATATATATTAATGTTAATATTAATTTTAGGGTTTTTACTTTATAGAAAATTCAACCTAAAAGTTCTGCACATAGATACTTTTGGTTGGTTTTTCCGTAAAATTAATAATCTCTAAGATTAATATTCATTTTAATATATGCATACATATATATATACATATATATATATGTATATTCACTTACCACTCTATGTTGTCAATACCATGTGCGCTAATTAGCTTACTGATCATTCTTAATTTCACATGTGGTCTCTAAATTTCTTATCAATCTTATAATTTTTTTATCAACCATTTCATTCTCAAATCGATACATGTGTAAAACGTCCAACTTAAACATTTTATAAATATGTCTTAATTAGTCTTATATTGGAAGACCAAACAAAACTCAACTCAAGTATATATAGACGAAAATCGTTTAAAAGATTTCTTTTTCAAAAATTTGACACCACGCTATAACTTCTACATCCGTAACTCTTCAAAGAACCTGCAATAATGAGGGATGAGTAATTTATACAACCCACTGAATATGTTGTAGGAATTCATTAACTCATCTCAAATCACACAATACAACAAGTACAACTCATAAGGTAACATTACATAGTGAACATCAACACAAAAGAGGCAATCATATATCTAAAAAAACTCCCTAAACTTTCTATCTCATCATTGTGTGCTATAGTGCATCATGCACCTACACCTAGTGTCTTTTACGTAGATGCGCTAGATAATGTCCGCCTTCATAGCGTTAGGATCCGTCTAATCCCTTAAAACAATGAACATGACTCATGCTCATGAATAACAGCAAAACTCTAATTAGTGGTGATTTTCAGCTAACGCAAACGTCCGAGGATAGAGCTCCGTGATTCTGTCGATTTCATTATTGCTCATCAGAATCTCGGCTGGTTGATGACATGAATACCCCTTCCAAACTCTTTCAGTAGATTAGAGGTGGCATATGCTCTTTCTAGAGGTACCAGATTTATTATTTCCCGATAAGTATCATGAGATATCCCGAGCTAGGACCATGGTAAATGGTTCTTTTCTTCTCTTCACTTTGAATTTATTTCAGGAGCTGATTCTCATTTTTCTTTTCTTTTTCAGTATGCAGCCCATATTAATCATATGGTAGCTTATGATTCCTTGTTGAATAATAAGAATGCTGAGCTGCAGCGATTCTCTACGTATGCTAAGACCAAGAACGAGCATCACAAGAAGCAAAAATACGATGTTCAAGGGATCAAATAGAAGGAAATGGGTGTTGTTGTCGAAAGGAACTACACACTTACTGATTAGAAGCCAACCAATAAGAAGCTCGCCGAGCCGACCAAATAACTGGAGGTTGTTTGATCTGCTGTCCAAGAGTTGGAGACAGAAAGGGGTGCCTTAGTCTACACCTTGAAGAAGGAGACTGCATATTGAGGTGATCTCATGACGAATGTGTCACCTTAGAAAGGGCTTAAGTGGAGACTGAGATGATGACAAAATGCACTTCCCAGTTTAGGAAGTCTCATAAGTATATTGCGAGCAAGAGATCGTTAAACCAAGAAATTCTCATTCTCATTCAAGCTTCTGGAAAGAAAAAACTGCGTGGAGAAAACGATTGTGAAAGGTGACAAATTATCGAAGTCCATTATGGATCATCTTTATGATTCGAAGCGCGTTTAAAAAACGAGATCTCCGACATGGAGGTCATTGAGATTGGTGAAAAGGATTATCTCCTCTTTGGCCGAGACGTCCAAAGGTCGTAACATGTCTTCATCTACAGTAGCAAAAGATTTTTGATTGAACGCAGCCCTTATGTCCTCTGAATCTCTCGCAACTCTTAACTCGTCTTGTTAACCGTTGTACATCTCAAATATTCTTCAGGATTAAGAGACCGAGTAGGGTCAATATCTACTTTTGGTTTGCTTTAGTTCTTTTTACTAACGATATAGCCTAGGAATTCTCCAAAGGCCACTCCGAAAGTGTATTTGGCCAGGATACGCTTGATTTGTACTCCTTTAAAGTGTGGAAACATTCCTTCAGATGAGTAATATTATCTTCTGTGATGAGTGCTTGACAAGCATGTCTTCGATCTATACTTCCATCGTGACGCCGAGTTTTCAGCAAACATCTTATTTACCAAGAGTTGAAAGGTTGACCATGCATTTCTCCACTACAAAGGGCAACACACTGTAGAAACAAGTTCTGTGATCGATGATGAATATTGTCTTCTCCCTATCGTCAGGGTATCATCATCTGATTGAAACCTAAAAGCACATCCATAAAAGTTAGTGATTCACTGCGTACGGTTGATTCCATAAGTCGTTCAATATGTCGAAGAGGAAAGTTGTCTTTTCGACAATCTTTATTGAGCTGATTCATAGCTTCCCATCATATTGACTCTCCACTTGATCTTCCACTATAGCCACATTTGGTTAAGCTAAGTTGGACTTATCAAGTAATCTCTGAATGGTAATTGTTCTAACTCCAAGTCATGGGCTGATTCATAGCTTTCATCAGCTTGCCTCTCCACATGAACTTCCACCATAGTGGTTGGTCGATCTGCTTCCTCCCGTCAGCCTCTTTGGTTTTCTATATCCAAGTCATTCGGGTTACACTACATCGGTCTCGTCAAGTAAGCTATGTGGTAATTGTTCTAACACCAAGTGTTGTTATGCACCATCTTACTTCTTTTGAATCTTTTCCTTCATCTTCTTTCTTTGTGCTAACTTTCTCTCTACAATCAGGAATATACACCTCTTGTGTAGGATTTGAAATGTAGGCATGTGGGTACCAGCTTCCACGGTAGGTGCCACCAACTTTTCTTCTTCAATGTGTATACTCTCCTATCTATTCTCATGAATATATATATATATATGATGTAATTTCTGATGCATATTCAATGGACACAATCATTGAATAGAGAAACTCTCCAATGCAACAACGCTCATTACCATCTTGGTATATTATGGAAAAAACTTGATGAGTTGTGCATTAGACAATCCATGTCCTTGTTTTTGTTTCTGGTTCTATGGTCACATCTTGTTTCCTACACAAATAACAACTCAAAAGGGACTAATAGCACTAGCATGGGTGATATAGCCTATTTATTACCAATTTTAGACCATGTTATAGGCTATATTTAGGGCAGGTTATGTGTGTCTAGGCTATGTTTTGAGGTCTTTATAGGTCCAGGTACGTTTTGGAGATATGTCGAGATACTAGGAGCTTTTGGAGCATTTAGAGGAGAATAACCCGTAGCTGATCATTGAGAGAGTCGAAGTACAAGATTACCATCGATCGACGATACAACGTTGGCGTCGACCGATGTTACATGACCAAGATCGATCAATGTTGCACATCTGCCATCGATTGATGTCCAATTTGCAGACAACCGACTTTCAAGCCCAAGTTAGAGACATGATACCAGATTACAATATTACCCTTGGATGAGTATTGACTTAGACTTTAGGGTTTTATATTTATACTTTATGTATTGCACCAAAAAGAAGTGTGCTGGTGAGTGCTGGTGTGTGCTAGGCTTTAGGTGAAAGGTGCAGAAAGTGTGTGATTGAGGGAGCTAAGTGTGCACCACCTCACCATAGTTTTAGGATTAATTTAGAGAGAAGATTCATAACTCCTAAGGGAGATTTGTATTGAAACCCTAGTATTTTATCTATGAATTTTATTCAGATTATTATTCTTACTTTAATTATGTCTGAGTAGTTACCAACTAGATTTAGGGTTTATTAATGGTATTGATGGATTATCCAAACAATAGAATTGTTAAGGTCATTATTAGATCTATTAATAGAATTTTATTTATTTCTTGTGTTCTAGAGTAGCTAACTAGAAGCCTGATAATAGGATAGTTAGGCGCAAACGAGAGCATGGTCTACTACCGAAATTTATTCTGTTGAGCTAGGTTGTTATAAACAAACGAGAGTTGATTTAGTTTATCTAGTGAACTTATCGAACTAGGCCGTAAAGCTTGACTCAAGAAACCATCGATGGACGCAGGATCATTGCCATCGATCGATGGTCATTTCGTGTCAACAAGCGAGAGTTGAGACATTGGACTTAGTTAATAGATTAGACGCGCATGGGAGAGCTGGAGTCTTTTTCATTGTATTTTGAGCTTCATGATAACTACTATAATCCATTTGCCAGAAACCCTAGATCTTGCATATTTACATTTGCATCTAGTTAATTTATTAGCATATTTCTATATTTGTATTATTAGCATATTTCCATATTTACATTATTATCATATTTCCATATTGCAATTATACCTTCTAATAAGAAATATTTCCTTGACTTGATTACTTGCTACCAATATATATATAGCTACCTCGCTAGTCTTTTAGAAATAATAAATCCATTGTGTGCCATTGTTCTCTGTGGATTCGATCACTAAGTACTACACCTGATCTCTCTTAACAAGAGTAGTATGTTGTGTATTAGGATTAAGGGTTAATTGACAGTTATTTGTTTAGGATATTTATATCCTATTAGAACATAAAAACACACCACGTCAAATTTGTCGCCGTTGCCGGGGAGCATTGATCGCCATTAGATTTATTTCTAGGACTTAGTCTAGGTTTGTTACTTTCAAAGTTACTGATTTTTATTTTTCTTTGTTTTTCAGGTGCATGCGAAAGAGTACCAGGAGCAACAAAGGACAAGACTCACTGTTCTCTGACCCACAACAACTCGAACGCACGATCCGTAAAAAAAGACGACACGCATCGATCGAAGGCATACATTCAGAGTCGACCGATACCTCTTTACGAATAGCATCGACCAACATCAAAACTCTACCATCGACCGATATTGATTCTATAGCATCGATCGACAACACCTCATCCGCATCGCTCGATGACAGCAGACGAGTTCAGATGGTTGCGCCTATAACTGTGGTTTAGAATGAGAATGGAGACTTGCATAACCTAAACCGTCATCTACGTAATGCAGCAGGTGAAAGGCATAGACGATCAGGGGACTATAATCCTTGATATAAAAGCAGAAGCAGATGCTGCAATAGCTCAATCTGAAGCTAACGCCCCAAACTGCTCAGAGAATGCTGACTGACTACAACCGTCCAGACCAGTTCTACGCCAACATATCTGACATTTGTCTTCCAGTTTTTAGAGAAACGATTAATAGATCAAGCCCGCCTAATTTGACTTGTAGCGCAGACGCCTTACCATGGGTTGCGACACGAGCACCCTAGGGATCATTTGGAGCAATTTGAGGATCTAGTGACTGCCATTAAAGCAAATAGAGCCCCTGAGGACTATCTTTTCTGCAAGCTCTTCAAGTACTCACTTGCTGGAGAAGCATTATATTGGCTTAAGCAGCTACCACTAGGATCTCTGACATCCTAGACTGAACTTAAGAACGCTTTCTTGAGTAACTTCTTTTGATGACGCAAGAGCAGAAGATCTGACGAGCAAGATTACTACCTTTTCACAAGAACCTTTAGAGTCTTTCAGAAACTCATGGATCAGATTCAAGTCATACCAGAGAGACTGTCCACATCACGGATTCAACGAAGTGCAACTTCTTAGCACTTTCTTCAGAGTATTGAATTGCGTATCAGATGGCTTTGGACACATCTAGTGAAGGAAGTTTCAGCACTAGGAGCCCTGAAGAAGCTACAAGGGTTGATTGAGAATCTAGCATCTAGTAGCAGTACCAAGAATACAGATTTTGAGAGAAAGAAATCAATTTCAGCAGTAAGCAAGGAGCAGACTAAAGAGGTAAAAGTAAAGTTGGATAGCGTTCAGAAATTTCTCAGAAAAACATGTTACTTTTGCAGAGGTAGAAGCAATAAAGTCTGGAGAAGATGAGATTGAAGAAGAGGATGTGAACTACATCGATGGGAATGGTTTCCAGAGAAAAAGAATCTAGGTTTCAGCAGGAACTTCTATGGTGCTGGTCAAAGGAGTAACTTTAATCAGAGTTCACAGCGAAGTCCCTTCAACAACGACAAGACATATAGATCTTCCTACTACCAAAATCCTCCTCCAGAAACTCAGGCAAGCAAGATTGAACCAATAGTTGATAGATTCTTAGAGGGACAACAGAGATGACTGTGGATTTCAATGAAAAGATAGATGGTTTGTACCTCAACCTCAACACCAAGTTCGAAAACCTCAGCACCCATGTGAAGAAATTGGAGAATCAAGTGATGCAAACAAGTGAGGTCATTAGGAGACATGAGAGCCTGATTAAGGAAAAAATGGAGACTTAGCAAAGGCACCACATCAATGCATTGATTGATGATGATTTTTGGCAGGAAAAGAGACCCAAAGACAACAACTTCCGTGTGGAAAATTCCATTTCACTCGGCAATTCCCGTCCGCATCGATCGATGCAAGACAACGAGCATCGATCGATGGTGAAACCTACAGAATCGGTAGCCTCTTGTGAATCGACTAACATCGATCGATACCTTACTCATGACATCGATCGACATAAAGAAGAAGGAATCGATCGACAATACATATCTGGCATCGATCGACAGTGTAGAAACCCAGTTCAATTACCCAACCTCGACGCAAGTCTGATTGTGCGTCCAACAGCACTAATTTCAGACCAGAATACAGACACGTCTAGATTCATGGATCTTGACAGATAAGATGAGGGACACTCAAAGAGGAGGCAAAAGATCCCAAAGCATCATCAGAGAGAAGCCAATGAAAATGAGATTGATGACTTTGCTAAAAAAGTTTTTTAAATTCCTTTAGATATATCTTTTGATGAAGCTTATTATACTCACAGATTGTGGATGTTTTTCAGGGAAACAAGGGAAATAGATGATGACATAGAAATCATGTTCAATCACCTCAGAGAGAAGATGAAGCAGAGAACCTGTTTGAAAAAGAAAAGTTATCCTGGGAAGTTTATGGTTCCATGCTTCATCAAAGGAAACAAATACCCAAACGCCCTTTGCGACACATGATCTTCAATGAGCATTATGCCCAAAGTCTATGGAAGAGGAGCTGAACCTAAGAGTGGAACCCTCCAACGTTTCGTTCACATTTGTAGACTGCTCAAAAGTGAACTCAGAGGAGCTGAAACTAAGAGTGGAACCCTCCAAGAGAGATCATGGTATACTACCGGAATTTATTCTGTTCAGTTAGGTTGCTAGAAACAAAAGAGAGTTGATTTAGTTAATCTAGTGAACTTATCGAACTAGGCCGTAAAACTTGACTAAAAAACCATCGATCGACACAGGATCATTGCCATCAATCGATGGTCATTCCGTGTCAACAAGCGAGAGCTGATACATTGGACTTAGTCAATAGATTAGACGCTCATGCGAGAACTAGTGTCTTTTACATTGGATTTTGAGCTCCATGATTAAATATCCTTAACTTCTATCTACTATAATCCACTTACCTGAAACCCTAGATCTAGCATATTTACATTTGCATCTAGTTAATTTATTAGCATATTTCCATATTTACATTATTAGCATATTTCCATATTTACATTATTAGCATATTTCCATATTTACATTATTAGCATATTTCCATATTTACATTATTAGCATATTTCCATATTGCATCTATACCTTCTAATAAAGAATATTTCCTTGACCTGATTACTTGCTACCAATATATATATAGCTAGCTACCTAGCGTAGTCTTTAGAAATAAGAAATCCATTGTATGCCATTGTTCTCTGTGGATTCGATCCCTAAGTACTACACTTGATCTCTCTTGACAAGAGTATTATTTTGTGTGTTAGGATTAATGGTTAATTTGATAGCTGTTTGTTTAGGATATTTATACACTATTATAACATAAAAACACACCCACGTCAATGGGGCCAGAACTTATAACAACATCAAATTTGGTCGTCAATGCTTCAAACACCAGCTATGGATAAAAACATCAAAAAGAAACTATCCATGCAATCCAACTCTATGAATTAATCAAGACTAATCATCAAGACTATAAATTCATGTAATGCAAACACAACTCTTAGACCCTAATTCATGAACACACCTAGATTAGATCTAAGATCAAAACACAATCTTTGGAACCTTTTTTCATCACAATCCTATCTCAGAACTTGTTCACTTCACATTTATAAGAAGCATATATAGGCAAATTAATATTTTTACTATATCTTAGCATGTGAGAGTTCATATAAGCATCGTTATTTTAAAGGTAAAAGACTTTCTTTACCTCCAAAGAATCTGATATGATTCCTTGTACATCCTTCTCCAAGAGTATCTTCTTGAACCTCCTTAGTTCATGAGATGGTGCAAGATCTAGCGTATGTCCAAGGTATGGATCTCCTTCTTCAAAGTTCACCTTTCTACCCTCATTTTCTCCAACTTGTGGCACTCCATAAAGACCAAAATCGTTTCTTCGTTAAGCATAGTGGAGAGATTTCTCTATCTTCAAGGTTTGGCAGCTTCATTGTCTCAAAAGGTGTTGCTCAAGTTGTTGAAGGTTTGAATCAGGATGAAGATCAATCAAGACACCTTATCTTGCAAATTGTTCTTGAGTTCTCCATCTTGAATGGGCTTTTTGACCAGTGGATAAAAGAGTGTCTTCAGTGGCTTGTGAGAAATAGGCATAGAATGATGAAATGCAGAAGATTTTTATGAGCTTTAAGAGCTTATTGCTATGATACCATGTTAAAATTTGATGGGTATGGGTGAAAATAAGATGAATAGGTTGAGACTGGTGTGTTGTGGTCAAGAGAGAATAGAGAATGGGTGATAAAAAGTGTATGAAATAAAGTTACTGAGAATTAGAGAATAAAGCTTTATGGCCAAAAATATGCAAGAAATTGTTGTGAGATCAATGTATGAGTATAATGAGAAAGTGAGCGAGTGTACGTATGGGAATGTTGAACCAGAGAATAGATTGAAAGAGGACGTTTATTTCTCTTTAGAGAAAAATCATTGTACAAGAAGTGGGTTATATAGCCATGATCCAACAAACTAATAAAAGAGGACAGGGGAGAAGAACTGAAAACTATGAAAGATGAAACGACTAGGTAAAGAGGAGATCTAGATAATATATTTGGATAAAGGGGTTTTTGTTCTAAACAACTTTATTTTCAACTTTGAAATGGTTAGCATGCTCTAATCATCTCTTTTTGCTTGTGCAGGTCAAAGGAAGTCTTCTAGAAAGTGTAAAATGATTATGGTCGAACCCCCTTCTCTTCCATGCCTTTCAAATTATTCACTCTTTGAAGTTTGGCTAAGTTTTACTAAGTCTTGTGAAGTCTTGATAACTCTTCCTTTTTACCTTTGTCTTTCATTTCTCTCCATTCTTCTTTATTCCAATAGTACACACCATGTGGAGGGAGATGAATCAGCGACTCGATGAAGGCACCCCAACTCGTCCACCTCTTTGCAGAACTAATTGACGATTTTAGAAATCGACTCAGCTTACTAAAGCAATAAAACAATAAAAATGTAGAATTGTTCTTTTATGTTGGTTTGGTAGTAAGTGACATATATGTATAGAACCTTTTTAACCATAACACATTTATGTTTCAAAAGAGAAAAAAGAAAACATAACACACTTGATGTATCTATCATATGTTTTCTTTGAATAAATTTGAACTTTATTCAAAAAAAGAAAAGTTGTGCTTTTGGTCACATTCCTTTATGAAAGAAGTCCGTGAAGACTGGATGAAAAAAAATAGAATGTTGCGGCAATAATTAAATTTGAATAACAGCTAATATATGATTTAGTCGTTGTTGACAGAAAAAGGACTTACTAGTTAAGTAAGAGGGTGTATCATGAGGCTCTCACATGCCTTAGGACTTGGGGATAATTGTCTAATGCCCAAAACCAAACATCGTAGTTCACATGTAGTCAACTGACACATACAATAACACAACTTTTACATACACATATCTAACATCTTTTCATTAATTGTAATTATGCATTAAGCGATATGGCTCCGAGTACAGCTCTTACATACGGATTCTAATAGATTCCAAATAATTGATTTCACTTTACCTTGTGGATTCTTTGGAAAAACATAATTTTTCAATCTACCAAGCTAAGTCAATGGCACTAGGAAATATGGAAGGCCATAAAAGAAGCCCAAGAATGCAATTCTTATTTTGAATCACATTTTTTATGTTTCAAGATGTCTTGTATTTAAATATAACTGAAGAACAATAATATAAATCCGAGCAACATATTGAACTATGGATAAAAAGTGTAATAGTAATAATTCCGGACTGAGCACAACGTGTGGAAAGTATCTTTACAAGATAGAATAGACGTCATTAGAGCTATTAATCAAAGTCTGTTGAGAGGAATACTATGACTGCTGTGTTGGTGAGCAGTTCGACCCTTTGTTCTGTCCACATGAGATATCACTTGCGGCATCGTCATCCCCACTGATACTATAATCTCTGCGATCCAAACAACATAATACGAATGTGCTTAGGCATATTACTACCAGAAGTGTACTCTTGAGTCTTGATGAATCAAAGCAAACTAAGACTGACCTATTCCTTCTCGGATCGATAAATTTGGCCTAATGATTTCTTCACTGTTCACCAGAAATATATCTCCTATGTACAGATGATTCGTAGGCACATACACACTACACAACTCTTCTTCTCCCTGGTCTGTCTGTGACCATAAAACATATAACTTTTGTCAATGCTGTTTCACTGGGAATTTGATGATTATTATTACAACTTCTTGTCCACTTACCTGAAGTGTCACCGATGAAGTGATAAATCCAAATGCATATTCACCAATGCGAGGGTGACGAATGATTGCTACCTCTTTAAAGGCGGTTGTGTTTTGGTCTGAGAAGAGAAACATATGTTACAAAAAAAGGCAGACTACCTAGAAGCATAAAACTACTTTACATGTTCTTTCTGTAGAAAATCATAAGAATGTCTGAATCATACAGCCATACCCGGAGAAATAGCAGTGCTAACTTGCTTAGAAGCTGAATATAGGTGCCTCACAAAGGGCATTCTTCTTATGAACTGCTCCCCAAGCCAGAAAACCGTAGAACCAAGCCACGAGGATGCAAATATTCCGACAAAGAAAGTGAAAAGAACCGGATGTAATGAACCCAAGTCCTTGCAACATACAAAAACGAATTATAAAAAATGACATTATCTGATATTTAAAACAAAGTAAATCTACTAAGCCTAACACAAACCCTGAATCAGTTTAGCTTCTGATAGATTGAGCTAGGAGGGCAGAAGACAATAAAAGCCTTACCAAATATGTCAACACCAAGGCTCTCGTATATGGGACTGAAGAAACCATCAACGAACTGAATAAACCACCAGGTGATGAGGAACGTAACAGCAACAGGAAAGAGGACGACACTACACACTCAATATAAATAAAAGTCAAACAAGAGCAGTACATTTTAAAAAAAAAAAAAACATAAACTGGTGGTAAGAGAGAGTGATTTACAAGCCAGTCATAAACTTCTTGGACACCCAACTCTGAAGAACAGCATAGCAAGCCTGTTCGAATGCAAATCAGATAACAGATAAGAGTAATAATCAGACTTAAACTCCAAATCTTAATTACTTTTACAATTTGGACTTGTTCAATTTGACATCAAATGATCTTAAAAATTGAACAATGGATCAATAAAAGGTGAACCTTGCGAGTAGAAGAATTGGGAGAGTTGGGAGGAGACTTGGGAGGATCCTTCAGGGTCTTGAGGAGCGAGTCCTTGACTCAGTGAACTCGTCGTAGCTTCCTTATCTTCTGCCATCTCTCCACACCACACCAGGCTCAGTGAGACCAGATCTTCGATTTCTATTGGACTTGTATGAGACTCTGACTCTACTTTGAGTAAGGCGTACTTCTTGATCATAATCCAACGATTTATATTCCACCACGTCATCTATCTGTAAGACAACAAAAATCAACTTTGTTTCCTTTTTTTTTTTGGTCAAACAAAAATGACATTTTACATTACGAAAGAAAGTTAAGAGAAATTTGGTTCCAATAGCCATAAAAAAAGGTTTCCAATGTCCTCTGCTACTAAAAATACATATTATCTACTTTTAGCATAATTGATTAGTGTTCACTCTACAAAATGATATCGTATTACTGTTTTTGTGTTCTAGTTATTGATAAAGAGGAGATCTTTCTTTAATCTATGCCATATGAGTATAGACCAATGTGTATCCCTTACTGTAGACATCTCCAAGAGCTCTCAAACCTCGTAAATTTTGACGTTTTTTACTCTTCAAGAGACCCTCAAACCTCAAAACACTATTTACTTTACATTTTAATCCTTATAATTATAATCACATATATTTGTACTAACATTAATTTTCTATCACTTTAATCTTTATAACTATATTTCACTTAAATATTCAAATATACCTTATATATACATATATATATATATTATAATGTATATTACATATATAATATATTAAAATGTTAAAACTAAAATAAAATAAATAGAAATAATATTACTAAAGATATTTATTATTTCACGAGAAAATTATATTACATTGAAGAAATATTACAAATTAAGATCAAAAGTACAGAGATTAATTGATCATATTTTGGGAATACTATGAAAAGAACAATAGTGAATAATTTATATTTTATTTTATGATTAATGTGGATTTATATTATTACTATGCATTCCTGTGTTGTAATAAATTGTATTTATAAATATAGTGTTCATATTTTTAATGTGTATATATTATCTATCTCTATAAAGTTTAAAGACTATAATTAATTTATATTAAAGTTGAGGACTAAGATACAAATTACATAAACTTCAAGATAAATTTGAGGTTTCTTCTTGGAGTATACCACCCTCAATCTTCATTTTAAGGATTCTCCACTCTTAATGAGGTTCCTTCTTGGAGATGCTCTTATTAGAGTTGATTACACCTAAAACTATTTTTTAATTTCTTTACACTCAAAGTCACTTTCTACATGATAGACACTTTATTGTGGGCCAGAGATAAATTGTGGACAATTTGTCTTTAGTGGACGAAAGCGTAGATTGTTCAGTGTGGCGGATGATGCGTGACGAGAATACGTGGAAGGGGTAATGGTGATGCGTGGATGGGTGATGTATGACAGGTGATACGTGAATGGGTGTGGACAGATGATGTGGGGATGTGTATGAAACGGTGATCTGTGGATGGATGTTCAAACCACCGTCTCTAACTCCCGTAAACGACGTCGTTTCCAAAGATATTTTTCCCGAGGCACATACCTCTCCGTTCAAATATACCTCCCGGATAAAGCCTCCGCCACCAAGGAAAGCTACCGTTCTCGTTACTTCCACGCGACGGCTTCGTCATCGAAACCGCGTTTTTCACGGACTTACCGCACTTTCTCATTTCAACTGTCCCGCCGCCGATCTGCTTGCGGTCTCCGTGGGACTAGCTTCGTGGCCGGAGTTTCCGTTTCAGCACGTACGAAGACTCGTGGATGAGCTCAAATGGGTATCCTCACGTCTCTGGAACCGGGGCGGAGCAGTGGATAAACAAAACACGCGGACTCGGAAAGTTTGTTCTCGCCGGAGACAGCACCGGTTGAGACATCTTTCATCATGTGGCGACACGAGCGAGGATAGAGAAGCTTAGACTCACTCGTCTCCGTTGTCATCTTATCCATCCATACTTCTGGAAAGACTTCGGTGACGAGTTCGAGACGATAGACGAACGATATGAGAATCATCAGAAGCGTTGGATTGCGCGAGGCTCGGATTAGTGGAGAGGGTGGATGATCTGTGTTTAACTTTTCGGATGATCAGTGGATTTATGCGTGGTTATGTTTTGGACGGATTCTAGTGGTGTTGCGGATAACACTTTTTGAGGACAAGGTTTGTTACGCACGAAGCTGGAGATAGTGGATGAAGGGGGTTGATTGATGGAGGTTAAGACGAGGTCATGTCACATTTGAAGAGTCATTATACTGATAATGCTGTAAGTTGTAATAAGGTTGCAGGACTTATTAAAAAGTAAAGTTGTACTAGGTATTAAAGAATAAATTTGATGCTTATTAGTTAGTATTAATATTATTACACTCCAAAACATTTTTTCTTTCTTTTATTCTTTCAATTTTTCACATTATTCTCTCAATTTTTCATTCTTATTCTTTTCAAATCTCATTAAAAAGTTTGTATTCTAGACAGAATTTCTTATGGGGATTTTTTTTATTCTTCTTATGTATCGTAAGGTGATATGAAATAAATGGAAAAAGGTGTTTGGGGAGAAAAGTGAAAATGATAACATAGTGAAAGAGAGAAGGTTTGTTTAGGGTTGATTCTTGACAACGTTTTGTTTTTTGAAGCAATTAGGTTGGTGTCTTGATTCATTAGAAAAGAAGAGAAATAGGTTGTTTGCATCAAGAGGAAATGATCTCTCAAGGTGAATTGGCTTTGGAGTAACTTAAGACAAAAAGTTGGATCTCTTTGTAATTGTTTTTTATAGAGAAACATTTTAGGAGACTAACCTTTATTTTTGTAAATTATTACAATCCATTGTCTTGCTGAAGTGTCACTCTCCACAGTTTGATTTTCAGCTAAATAATTTATTGGCCTTATATTTTTTTCTAGAGTATTTACAACAAAATGCCTTAGTATTCACATACCTTTAATATATTAATAGGATTAGTTTCTCTTTCCTGCAATTAAAATTAATATTTTACGTAGTATTATAGAAAAAATCACCTATTAAAAGAACTATAAAAACGATTAAAACATTTCTTTTTTATTGTTATTTACGCAGTTTTATTCACTTTTACAAACACTAACAATTGGTTTGAATCAGGATTAAAGGCTATAAAAATTATAGAGATTTTATATCCAAAACCTTTAGAATTATTAAGATCCAATTTGTATGCGTATGACATTGACAAAATTTTATCGAAATTTGATCATTACCATAAATCTTAATCGGTTGTTTTACCTTCATAACATTAGCTTTATATCTCACCATAAAGGTCATGCTATCTCTCTCGGCGCGG
>CAJHQP010005653.1:0-44291 GCA_905132765.1 Moricandia arvensis | reverse complement strand
GTTTCCAGTCTCAGTTAAAAGATCAAGTGTGTACTTCCTTTGAGACAGGAAGAGCCCCTCTTTAGAGCGGCATACTTCAATCCCAAGGAAGTACTTGAGTTCACCCAAATCTTTAATATCAAAGACAGATTTTAGAAATACCTTGGGTTCTTTGATGCCTTCTTTGTCACTGCCTGTGATGATTATATCATCCACATAGATCAAGATGACTACAATTCCTCTTGGACCAGAGAGTGCAAACAAGGTGTGATCAGCTTCTGATTTCCTGAAACCTCTTCCATTCAGTGTAGTACTCAACGTGTGGTACCATGCTCTTGGAGATTGCTTCAGCCCATAAATTGCTTTCTTAAGTCTTAGAACATTTCCAGGTTTTACCAGCTTTTCTAGACCAGGAGGTGGGTGCATATAAACTTCATCTTCTAACTCTCCTTGAAGAAAAGCATTCTTGACATCCATCTGCCACAATTCCCACTCCAAATTTGTTGCAAGTGATAAGATGATACGAATTGTATGCAGTTTAGCTACTGGTGCAAATGTATCAACATAATCTTCTCCATATGTCTGAGTGAAGCCTCTTGCAACCAGTCTTGTTTTGCACCTATCCACCTTGCCATTTGGTAGAAACTTGATAGTGAACACCCACTTGCTTGACACAGCTTTCTTGCCCTTTGGGAGTTCACTCTCATACCAAGTATCATTGATGATCATGGCATTTATCTCATCTCCAACTGATTTTCTCCACACCTCAAGCTCCATTGCTTCTGCATATGATCTTGGTACATATGCTTCATCTAAACCCACAATGAAGGCTTGATGCTCAGTTGGGAATTGTGCAAATGAGCATACTGCTGAAGTGGGATGAGCTACTGCTTGACTGTTAAAGTAGACTCTTGTGTTCACCCAGTTAGAAGGATCTTTCCTTATCCTTGTACTCCTTCTCAAAGGTTGAACCTGAGCTTGTTCCTCTTGCTGCTCTTGTTCCTCATGAAATTGGGCAGTCTCCTGATCTTGTGCACTCTCCTGATCATGAGCATCTGAACCTTGTTGCTGTTCTGGTCCTTGTTTATTGCCCCCTTCAGGATCAGGATGAGTGACTTCCTCAGCCTCTTGTACAGTCTCTTGAGTAGGAGCAACTGCTCTTGTCGCCTCCTTTTCCTTTGATAAACTTATTCCAAGATTCTCCAAGATAATTCTCAGGTTATTGGCCCTATCTGATGCTTGAGACAGATCCTTGAGCTCATCCCAATTCTTCTCAGCATAGAACCCTTTTCCTTCCATAAACTTTACATCTCTAGATACAAGTACTTTTCTTGTGTCAGGATGGTAGCACTTGTACCCTTTCTGTGTGGGAGAATAGCCTATGAAAATACACTTCATGCTCTTTGCTTCTAGCTTGTTCCTTTGCTCCCCTGGTATTAGCACAAAGCAGGCACATCCAAACACTCTGAGGTGATGAATAGATGGTCTGGTTTGGTTCAACACTTCGTAAGGAGAAATATCCTTCAACACCTTGGTAGGAATCCTGTTGATCAGATAGCATGCTGTCACCACAGCATCACTCCAGAATCTCTTAGGAACATTTGCATGAAACATCATTGATCTGGCAACCTCCATCAGATGCCTATTCTTTCTTTCAGCCACTCCATTTTGCTGAGGGGTATAAGGGCAGCTTGTTTGGTGAACTATGCCATGTTTTGCCAAATGATTCTTAAAAGCATGGCTTGTATACTCTCCTCCATTGTCTGACCTTAGTACCTTAACATTAGCCTTAAAGTGGTTAGTAACACAAGACTGGAAGTTCATAAATGCATCTAACACACGATCCTTAGATGGAAGCAATGTAATCCAAGTGTATTTTGATTTTTCATCTATAAAGGTCACAAAATATTTGTGGTTATCCCTAGACAGACATGGAGAGGTCCAAACATCAGAGTGAATTAAGTCAAAACATTTTTCATATATTGTTACTGATGTTGGAAACACAGATTTGCAATGCTTTCCTAAGATGCATGCTTCACATTCCAGATGACTAAATGACATATCAGGCATCATAAGTTCTAAGGCACGTGAGTGTGGGTGACCTAATCTAGCATGCCACGTAGTGCTATCACATAGATTAGTACTGGTCATGCATAAAGGAATAGAAGAAGAAGAGTAAGAAAGCTTAGTCTTTTGGAGATGGTATAAACCATCTTTGCTGTTGCCTTCTCCAATCACCTTCCCTGTCTTAAGGTCCTGAAACTCAACATCATTAGGCCTAAAAACCACCTGACAATTCAGGTCAACTGTGGCCTTTTTCACTGAGAGTAAGTTAGAAGCAAAACCAGGCATATAGAAGGCAGTGGATTCCCTATCAAACAACTTAAGGTTCCCTATTCCTTCTGTCTTCACCTTATCTCCATTTCCTATTGTAACATTCCCTAAAGCAGGCCTAATATCACTAATGAGATTCCTATCACTAATCATATGATGACTAGCTCCTGAATCTATTATGATTGGATTAGAGATAAGGGAATGTGTACCAGACTTCTTTGAGGAGATAATGGCTTTGGCTGCTTTGATCAGTGGCTCAATCTCACTCATTCTGATGGGACCTGTGAGAATAGATAGATTTAAGTGTGAGGGAGTTGTAGGAACAAAGTATGGTCGATTTAGATGAAGAAGAATGTAAGAAACCAGAGAGAATGGAGGAGACTACTATGGAGAGTATGAGAGTGTTCTTGAGAGAATAAGAGATTCAAAGGGATTTTCGTGATAGAGAGAGTAAACAAAGAATAAAGTGACTTAGAACATAAAATAATGAAGAAAAGAGGACTCCTCTCCCTTGAATCAATCAGTTACATGAACTGCCTTTAAATAGGCAGTTTGCATACATTAAATTAATCTAAATCTATAAGGAAATAAACAAATACTTTTGTTGTGTTTCTGATGAAGACAAGCAGGATACAGCCAAGGAGAATCACGACCAGAGGGAGTGAGAGTGACTGGAGGGAGAGATGGGCACGGTTTGGTTGAGTGAAAGTGACAGCCGGCTCATCCTCTTATGCACATGTGACTTTTATTCTAATTAATTCCCAACTTGCCTAAGCTGTCTTCAACGGTCTGATCTCTCTTTTAAACTTCAAATATGCCTCATAATACTCAGCTTGACGAGTTCCCCATCTTCCTTGACTTCCAAGACACTCTAGGTTAGGATTTGATACTTGCGCGCCAAGACTGTACGGACAGATTCAACTTGTTCTGGATGCTTTATCTTTGATGCTTGGTCTCTTCGCCAGCATTATTTATCTTCATTCTAACAATCCCCCTCAAGCTTGACCATAGGAGATCCTTAGGCAAGCTTGGAACTGAGAGTACTTGCCTCATTAAAAACCTAAGTGTGGAAAACCTCATGGGATAAAACCAACACTTAGGGAAAAAGAGTGCAAGCATCTCAGGCTAGGGATTGGGCAGTGGGTTTATGAGCCTTATGATCAAGTTTAGGGACTCATAAACCCTGGATCATGGCCTTTCTCCGATGGCAAGCGGGCACCCTTGCTTCACATTCAGATTAAGTGTCACTTGCTACATACTGAAATTAGCCTTCAGCTTCTTGTTATGATCAGAGCTTGTCTCCCCCTTACTTCTGGCTTCTTGCCTCCATTTAGGGATTGAGTCGAAGCCTGCCTTTGCTCATGAGCTCAGTAGGTATTTTGAGATCGCCATTCTAGCCTCTTCTTGAAACTTTATCAACCAGGTACAAGCACACATGCTATGGGCTGATTCATAGCTTCCCAACTGAAGGTAACTGTTCTAACTCCATATAGAAGCTGATCCATAGCTTCCCAACCAGAAGGTAACTGTTCTAACTCCCAAGCCTTGGGCTGATTCATAGCATTCCAATCAGCTTGCCTCTCCACCTGATCTTCTTGCCAAGTAGTCTCTGATGGCCATCTGTTCTAACACCAAGTTGCTGCTGCCCTTGCTATTGTTTCTTTGATCCGGCTGATGATAAATCTTGCAAGGGTGAATTCCACCACTTGCATACTCTCACTTCTGATCTGAGGTGAGGAAATGGAAGACTTGGACCTTCAGGAATGCTCATCATTACCCCTCCTCAAGCTTGATCTAGAGAGAATAAGTGAAGGACCAAGCTTGGAAGTGAGCAACATTGAGTTTTGAAACCAGGAGCGCATCACCCCTACAGCTGCGCTTAAGTCAACCGGTTCCTCCCATAATATCTTCTCCACTGCCTCTAGTAAGTCTTTTGAACCAGGAGCTCAACACCGAAACAGGCTGTGCTTAATTCAACCGGTTCTCTACACACAAGTGATCTTTCCATGGTCAGGAATATACAGACTTTGTAGGCTCTGAACTCATGGGCAAAGTCTTCTTCTTTGTCTTGATTTGATGATGGACAGAGACAACACTTGTGTACCTGAAACATCTCAAACTCCAGCAAGAATCAGACCACATACACTAGGATCAGACCTTGGTAACTCACCAATCCTGATCCCAATGCTTTAAGAAAATGCAATGGACAGAATCTAAACAACTCATTCAGTTCAAATCCATGCAACCAATTCACTAAATGCTCAGGTATGATAACTCATCAGTTACAAGGCATCTAGGCTCATTTTATCACACATATGACAGTAGCAGAATGCAATGACGATTTATGACAGTAGCATAGACTAGACAACTCATCTAATCAAGCTACACAACTATGAATGCAACACATGACCAGGAAACTCTCCTAGGCCTCTAGCAATGCAACAAGACACACAGCAGGCTCTAAGAAACTCGCCTAGACCATACAGCACACAAACAAATGAGATAAGACAAGAACAAGACAAAACAATGCTAGAAATCTCCTAGAACAGTACATAGGCATCAAGCAACAATTTTAAGCAATAGCTATATGAATGCACAAGATTCAATTCAAGACAGCATGAGATAAAAAAACAACTAAATGCACATCACACAAGCCAATGGTTACTGGTTTCATCAAAACCATAGGGACTAGTAGCTTAAACCAACTTCTAAATGGACACCAGTCCACTATGATAGACTAACCAGACCATTAGCACAAGATAACAATGAAATGGATTGAACCAGATGCTATATAATCATGCTAGAAAGCTTACTTACTCCTAGAACAATGCATACACAATGTTTAAATATCATGGGACAGAAACTAGGTTCAACAACTCTAGTAACATTGAACTGTCCCTAAGATACTAACAACACACTCAACACAACCAGAAACAATTTAAGACAATTAAGAAAGCCCTTATTAGAGTTAAGAAGTTAACTTACAACCAAGGAACCTGAGCTAGTTCCTTGAACCTCCATGGCTGTGAATCACTTGAATTTGAAGGGCTTGTGGTGTGGACTGACTGTCCAACACCTCCTCTTCTTGATTCTCTCCTTCTGGTCAAGGAGACAATTCAAACCCCTCCTGTCCTCTTGCTGGTCGTGGGTTTTGTTGGTCAGAAACAGAGCTTCAGCATGGCTGGCCAGAGAATGATTAGAACAGCTTAGCTTTAATGCTTCTTTAGTGACCTTTCTCCAAGAATGGTTTCTTCCATGGATTATCTTCAGCATTTTGGACCAGATGTGGTGGTTTGGCTTCTTCTTTGGATTCCTTGAAGCTACTGAAGTCGCCATTTCCTTTGAGCTGTCCATCTTAGAGAGTTTGGACCAGTGGACAATAGAATGTACCAGCTGGTTTTGCAAGAAACAGAACTTGAAACTGAACCTTTGATGAAGCTTGCTGGACTGAGCTGAAGCTTTCTTGAGTTCCAGAGACTTGTATACTGTCCTATCTTGAGTTCTGGCGAGATTCTTCCCTCTTGGAAGACCCTTGGACCAGTGGATAAAGAGATGTTGCAAAAACTGTTTTGGAGACAGTTTTGAGAAGAAGATGATTTGCGGAAGCTATGAAGGTTTCAGGAGCTTCGAAGCTCTGATACCATTTGAGAATAGATAGATTTAAGTGTGAGGGAGTTGTAGGAACAAAGTATGGTCGATTTAGATGAAGAAGAATGTAAGAAACCAGAGAGAATGGAGGAGAATACTATGGAGAGTATGAGAGTGTTCTTGAGAGAATAAGAGATTCAAAGGGATTTTCGTGATAGAGAGAGTAAACAAAGAATAAAGTGACTTAGAACAGAGAATAATGAAGAAAAGAGGACTCCTCTCCCTTGAATCAATCAGTTACATGAACTGCCTTTAAATAGGCAGTTTGCATACATTAAATTAATCTAAATCTATAAGGAAATAAACAAATACTTTTGTTGTGTTTCTGATGAAGACAAGCAGGATACAGCCAAGGAGAATCTCTACCAGAGGGAGTGAGAGTGACTGGAGGGAGAGATGGGCACGGTTTGGTTGAGTGAAAGTGACAGCCGGCTCATCCTCTTATGCACATGTGACTTTTATTCTAATTAATTCCCAACTTGCCTAAGCTGTCTTCAACGGTCTGATCTCTCTTTTAAACTTCAAATATGCCTCATAATACTCAGCTTGACGAGTTCCCCATCTGCCTTGACTTCCAAGACACTCTAGGTTAGGATTTGATACTTGCGCGCCAAGACTGTACGGACAGATTCAAACTTGTTCTGGATGCTTTATCTTTGATGCTTGGTCTCTTCACCAGCATTATTTATCTTCATTCTAACAGGACCATCATTGATCACAGCCTTTCTCCAACTTTCTCCTCCATTAGAATCACTGATTAGTGCTGAATACATAGATGCACCTTTAAGACTTGGTTGATCATCTACTTCACCTTTGAGTTTTATTCCACCAGACATGAAATCAAAACAGCTTTGTTTGATCTTGTTGACATGTCTTTTCTTGGTTTTCTTTGATCCAGGCAACAATACCATCCTTCCATTCTTGCTGTGCATATCCTTAAGAGCTGGCTTGCTTTCCCTAGTAAAGAGATTTTGTGATGTTTGTTCTCTCTGAAGTAGAGCACACACGCCATCAAGGTTAGGAAGTTTCTCTTCCCTCAGAACATGCTTGATTAGCTGGTTGTAGGATGGACTTAGATTCAGGAGAAGATTGAAGACCTTGTCTTGTTCATGTCTCTCCCTTATGACATCTGGATCAACAGAGAAGGGCCTCAGTGTATCTAGCTCTACCCACAAGCTTCTAAACTTTCCAAAGTATTGATTAAACTCCACTTCTTCCTGGCTCAAGTTGTTGATAATCTTCTTGACTTCAAACACCCTGCTCAGGTTGGAGAAGTTTCCATAAACAGTTTTAAGGCTCTTCCACAGTTCCTTGGCGGTTTCACAGTGTGAGTAAGCCTCCAAGATTGATTCTGATAAAGAGTTATGAATGATCTCAAGTGCTAGCTGGTCTTCTTGAACCCACTTGTCTTCATTCTTCAGGCCATGCGCCTGTTTCTCCTCTTGAGCCATCTTCTTTGAAGCTTCAGCCTTTATGATATGACTGTCCCAAAGTCCATGACTCCCTAAGGTAACTCTGGCCACTCTTGACCACAACAGATAATTAGAACCCTCAAGGGTTACTGGAATAAGAATTCTGGACTCCATTTCCATGGCTGGTTTTCTTTTATCCAGTGGACAAAGATTAAGGAACCAGAAAGATTATGAAGCCAGAAATTGGAGAATATAATTTCCAAATGAGAGAGAGTATAAGAACTCAGATTAAAACAAGAATTTAGTGAAATGGAATAAGATAAAGTGAGGATTTAAGACCAACAGAGTGAAAACAGAGTAAAAAAAACAGAGTGAGAAAACAGAGTATGAATTTGCGGAAGTTAAGTAAGAACAGAGTGGTCTCAAGAGCTTAGAGCTCTGATACCATGTTAGAATTGAGAATTTAGAGGAGAGATGGATGAGAATAATGGAGATTCGAAGTGTTTATGTGAAGAACAGAAGAGATGAACTCAAGAACACAAGAACAAGTTTCTGGAGAAAGAGAGTATGGCAAGAGAGAGAGAGAGAGTAATCAGAAATGGGAGATTCTCACTCCTTATTTCGACTCATTAGGTTGCATACAGATTATATAGAGACATAAGACAATGACATAAAGAATAAACAAAGGGAAAACAATATAATAAGGCTCTCTGATCCAGTGAAAGTAACAGGACACCAACAGCTCTCTTCTTAAGCTTAACATGTGACTTTCTTCCATATTTGAATTTGCATCCAGCCAAACTCACTCCCAACGGTCTCATTAGCCTCTGAAGGTATTCTGGACGAGTTCCATAAGTTCCTTGCCTCTCAAGGAAAGTTAGGGCAGAGTTGGTTACTTGTGATCCAAGACTGTACGTAATGTCTTCTCACTCAAGTAACCGCAGTATATGATCTTCTCTTTGTCTTCTCTTGTCAATGCATCTTCTTCTCTTTGGTTCTTCATCTCAACAGGGACTCCTTATCAAACAATTTAAGATTCCTTATCCCTTCAATAGGTATTCTATCACCATTTGCAATCACTACATTTCCTAGAGCCGGTTTGATATCACTAATGAGCTTAACATCCCTAATCATATGGTGAGATGCTCCTGAGTCAATTATCAATGGCCTAGTAGTTTGATTTGCATTGTGAATAGAGGTGGGAGCATTAATACAATTGTTACCAGAGTTTGCATTGAGTGCCTTTATAAGGGCCTCAATGTCTGATTTGCGGATGAAGGCATCATCATTTGAGAGTTGAGAAGTGGCCTGAGAGGTTGACCCAACTGCGTGTGTTGTTGAGACCATGGCTCTCCCATCTTCTCCCATGCGCATAGGGACAGTGCTCAGCTCATGTGCTCTTGCTTCATGTGCCCTTGCCTGGTTGAACTTGGGTGGTCTGAGATGAGGATGAAGAATCCAGCAGTTGTTCTTAGAATGACCTTGCCTCTTGCAATGTTCACAAGTCATTCGCTTGTCAGCTCCACCCCCTGGTTTGTAGAAGACCTTGTTGGCTGAGATACCCTCTATCTTTTCAGCCTTACTAGCCATGGACAGCTCTCCTTTCCCACCAAACAACCCATCAGATCCTTGCTCCTTTTGTAGTTGAGCACACACATCATCCAGACTTGGAAGATCCTTAGCTCTCAATATGTGTTTAATGACATCATTGAAAGAGGAGTTAAGGGTGAGTAGCAACCCAAATACCTTGTCTTCCTCACGCCTTGCATTGAGAACAGTAGGATCCGTGGTGCTTGGCCTTAGCATCTCCATCTCAGCCCACAAAGATCTAAACTTCCCAAAGTGCTTGGTAAAGTCCATATCCTCATGGTGCAAGTTGTTGATTGCCTTCTTCACTTCAAAGACTCTGCGGAGGTTTGAAGTGTTTCCATAAACCTTTTTCAAGGTGTCCCACAACTCCTTTGCTGTTTCACAGTAGGAGTAGGCTTCCATAATGGGACCATCTAGAGAACTTTGCAAGGCAGACAGCACCATGAAATCCTCTTGAGTCCATTTGCCTTCATCTGTCACTACAACTTCTCTGCCATCTTCTCCTTGTGTGATTTGTCTTGGGGCTTCTCCTGAAGTGATATGCTCCAATAGACCTCTTCCACCAAGGGCAGTTTTGGTCAATCTCGACCATAGTAGGTAGTTTAAACCCTTCAAAGTGACTGGAATGACCATTTGCTTCTGTTGCTCCATTTTGACTTGCTATTGTCCAGTGGGTAATAGAGTGAACTGAGTAGAGATTTTTGAAATTTTGGAACACTGGACAAAGAGAAACAAGTATAAGCAAGCTAAGTTCTATTTAAACCGTGAAGATGTAAAGAGATATGAAGAGAAATGAAGTGAAATGGTCAAGAACAACCCATAAACTTGCAAGAACAGTCCTAATATCCACTGGACAAAAGGATGTTCTTCAAGATAAACAGAAAGTAATGGGATAGAACTGAAGTATAGAGTGAATAGAGAGTGTTTGCGGAAGAAATTGAGTGGTTTAGGAGCTTAAAGCTCTGATACCATGTAAGAAAATGAAGAACAGTGTCAAGAACAAGAGAGAGAGAGAAGAAACTCAAGAGAGAGAAGAGAGAGAGATTCGAAAATAAGAGTAAAGAAGGATTGTTTTCCTTGCTTGATTCAGTTTCCAGAGATACAATATTTAAAGACAAAACAAGTAGGATGCAGACAAGAAGAATAAGAGTATAATAAGGCTTCTTGGTCGAGATAGTGGAGCCTGAAAGTGACAGGACCTAAACTGCTCCTCCTCCCCTAAGTAGAACATGTGATCTGATCTATTTTTGAATTCCACTTGCTTCCAAAAGTCTCCAACGTCTCTCTTAACCAACTGACACTCTTCTTGTCGAGTTTAAACCACTTCCTTGCCTTCCAACCCAAGTTAGGTCACTTACTTGCTTGGAAGTCAAGTCTTGTACGGAATGACTTGTGTTCCAAGTCTGTACGGACCAAACCATTCCAACTCGCCCAAATGCATCTCTTCTCTTTGTCTCCATCTTTTATTCGTGTCTTCATGTCAATACTAGATAGTGTATCAGCTCCAGTGATTGCATTCATGACTGATTAGAACTTGTTAAGGTGTTTTGCATTTTCATCATTCACTTGGTTGGTTGCTGCCTTATGTTGAGCATCTAGAGTAATGTCTAAGGTTGCGGTTAAGGTAGCCTAGTTTTGCCTAAATGAAATGTGTTTTATCTTAACAGATCATGCATTGTCATTTAGGAAGTCGCATTGCTGTTGACATTGGAGATCAAACTTGATGATTAGTCAAGGTTTGATCCCAATGCTTGTGGCCTAATTTATTCTGGAGTTTGAGTGCTGTACAGGAACTTAAGAAGTGTTCAGTGTCTAACCAAACCAAGTAAGAAAAGGCACTGCCCATTGAGAAGCAATGGAGAGTTTGTGTGAAGAGATAGTGGCATTAAAACACTGTTGTGGAAGTGGTGTGCTGCTAGCTCAAGAGGCACACAAGTAGGAGTGGTCATCACTTAAGTCCATGGGAGACTGGTGACCAAAGGCACTGAAGCTAAAGAAATGGTGAACACGGTTTTAGATCTCTCTTGAGCTCATTCCAAGTTTGGACCCAAATCTCGGCCAAACTAGAGAAAGAAACTCAAGTGAGCTACCAGAAGTACCATCAAGCTCAGTGACCTGTATTATCCGAGAAGAGGTGCATTGGGGGCTAAGCATCAAGTCTAAAAAGGATGGAGGTGTTGGTGCGACCTGGATCAGCTTCAAATCTATGCTCTGGAAGTCAATACACGTCTCAGAAAGAATATGGGCCATAGCAAAGCTTAATGGGCTTATTGGAGAGCTTATTGGCCTTATTCATGAGGTATTGGACCGACATAAAGTTATGGGCCTTGATGAGGCCTTTATAAAGATAGGAATGACTATGGACCAACATGGACGTCTAGTATTCAACCTGATTGACCAAGGAATTGATGGAAGGAAGCTGTTTGGACAGGAAATGAAATGGATGGTCTTGCATGATCGAGAAATGGACCGGTCAAACCGACATGGCCGAGAAATGAGTTGGAAATGGAAGATGAAGAACCAGAGCTGGAAATGGATTATCAGGAGTATTTTCATCATCCAAATTAGCTTAAGGAGGTACTTGGTCGTAGCAGAAACAAGATGGATTGAGCCCAAGCAAGAGTTGTTCGAAAAAGGCCTTTATCGGCCCAAAAAGTGGAAAGACAAGCCATCTTGGATTATGATTGGGCCAGGAAGATTAAACACGTCTAATATGGTTTATTTTAAGTTTATTTATGATTTTTATTAAGTGTAAACCAATTTCAATTGGGTTTAGGGTTAGTAAACCAATTAGGAATGGGTTTAGGCTAAACCAACTTGGTTTAGGTTTTAGCTTAGGATTTCGTTTTCTTCTTTCTTATTTATGTAGCCACGAGCCTCCATGTAAACAATCAACCATTATTCAATAAAATTAAGCTTTGGCTCAAACAAATCGTCTCTTAGGAGATTCTATATCTTGTTCACGTTGGTGAGCAGTTTTATATCACACTAAGGAAGAGTTAAACCTTCTGTGATCCATCCTAGACATCAAGCAAGACGCCCCTGTGTCTCAGGAGTAGCAAAACAGCTTCTGAGCAATCCATAGCTCTGTACCAAAGTCCATCTTCATCACCATTCATTCATTCACGCCCCCTTCAAGTGATCCAGGGAGAGACAGCCATTCCAGGGCCGTACCAAGTGGTATCAGAGCCACTTGAAGGTTAGGGTTTGAAGTTCTATCCTAGGAGCACGAAATCTATCCAACACCAAGCAGATCTTCCATGAATTCTTTTGGAATCAATAGAAACAATGAGAAGAAGGCTGAGAGCAAAGCAACAAAGGAGTTGTTGCAGAGAAGAGAAAAAGTTTTCCAGATTCCACCCTTCTATGGAGAGTTTGATCCAGATACATACTTAGCATGGCAAAAGGAGATGGATTCAATCTTTAACTGCCATAGACGCACAGCAGAGAAGCAGGTTCAGCTAGCAACTACTGGATTATGTGGATATGCACTTGACTGGTGGTATCAGACAGCTAACACTAGGAGACAATATGGAGAGCAACAGATTTTTTCTTGGTATGAGATGAAGACTGTCATGAAGAAACGGTTTGTAGCCAAGAGGTATGGGCAAAGTGATTTGGAAAGGATGCAAATCACAGCTAGAGAAGCTAAAGGACGTGCTAGGACATCCAGAGATGAGCTAAAGTCCTACTATAGTCGTGAGGAACAGAGAAAGCTGCAGCTACATGAAGCATATCTTGATGAATTGCAAAGCCCACAGTTCAATAAACACCTCATGAACATGATAGATCAATCACTCACTGCTGTGATGAAAAACCCACAACACAGGTCAGTCCCACGTTCAGAATCCATAGATGATGAGCTAAGTTGTTGCCAGAAGGAACCAGCAGAGAAGAAAGAAGAAACTGCAGCAAAACATGGTGAGATATAACAAGAGTTTGAATCAGAACCAACAACTCTTTGTCAAGCAGACAACTGGGACACCCACCTGAATCAAGAGGAGATATCATCAGTTATATATGATCACGTGCATGTTCTGAACCAAGCTGAAGAAGGAGTCCTTGATGGATCACCTAAAGCTCATGAATTACAACTTACAACTATGGTTGAAGAAGGTGATATCATTCAATCTTTTTCTTGTGATCTACTAACAAAACCTCCTGTATGGATTCAGATCAGCCTAGTGAAGCACCTGAGGTTCACCTTGTTTTTGAACCAGGAGGAAGCTTGTGTTTGCATAAAAGTATCAACATCAATTTGATCCAAATAGCAGCAGCATTGAAGCTTGACTTGAAAGGGTTATTGCATGAACAGAGAGAACCAATGCTCGTTTCTGGTTTATCCAAGCTGATATCACGTTTCCAGAAGTCTAAGATCAAGGCTTTTGTTTGGTATCAGTGGAGAGAAGCTCAATCAGAAGCAATGAGATCTGAACTAAACAAGGAGCAGAAATTGCTTGCTCTAAGTGTTACTTGTAATGAGCAGAGTCCAGTGACGCTTCTAGGACGTGTGAAGGATTTACAAAGCTTTGTGTTTGAGCCTGGAGGGGAGATAAACGTGCACAAGAGCTTTAACTACATCCTTGAAGAGTTGGATTTGAGGACAAATCCTTTTAAAGGAGGAGGGAATGGTGCGACCTGGATCAGCTTCAAATCTATGCTCTGGAAGTCAATACACGTCTCAGAAAGAATATGGGCCATAGCATAGCTTAATGGGCTTATTGGAGAGCTTATTGGCCTTATTCATGAGGTATTGGACCGACATAAAGTTATGGGCCTTGATGAGGCCTTTATAAAGATAGGAATGACTATGGACCAACATGGACGTCTAGTATTCAACCTGATTGACCAAGGAATTGATGGAAGGAAGCTGTTTGGACAGGAAATGAAATGGATGGTCTTGCATGATCGAGAAATGGACTGGTCAAACCGTCATGGCCGAGAAATGAGTTGGAAATGGAAGAGAAAGAACCAGAATTGGAAATGGATTATCAGGAGTATTTTCATCATCCAAATTAGCTTAAGGAGGTACTTGGTCGTAGCAGAAACAAGATGGATTGAGCCCAAGCAAGAGTTGTTCGAAAAAGGCCTTTATCGGCCCAAAAAGTGGAAAGACAAGCCAGCTTGGATTATGATTGGGCCAGGAAGATTAAGCACGTCTAATATGGTTTATTTTAAGTTTATTTATGATTTTTATTAAGTGTAAACCAATTTCAATTGGGTTTAGGGTTAGTAAACCAATTAGGAATGGGTTTAGGCTAAACCAACTTGGTTTAGGTTTAGGGTTTTTTTTTAGCTTAGGATTTCGTTTTCTTCTTTCTTATTTATGTAGCCACGAGCCTCCATGTAAACAATCAACCATTATTCAATAAACTTAAGCTTTGGCTCAAACAAATCGTCTCTTAGGAGATTCTCTATCTTGTTCACGTTGGTGAGCAGTTTTATATCACACTAAGGAAGAGTTAAACCTTCTGTGTTCCATCCTAGACATCAAGCAGGACGCCCCTGTGTCTCAGGAGTAGCAAAACAGCTTCTGAGCAATCCATAGCTCTGTACCAAAGTCCATCTTCATCACCATTCATTCATTCACGCCCCCTTCAAGTTATCCAGGGAGAGACAGCCATTCCAGGGCCGTACCAGGTGTTCCTCAAGAGCCAAGTCTAAAGCTGCCTCAAGCAGTAATGACTAAAGAAGGGTTGGGCTAAACTCAACAAGAGATACTGACCTATGTTCATGGAGGTTTAAGGAATCAGCCCGGATTCCTTAGCTGTAAGCAAATCCTTTATCCCTTAATAAGAGTTTATACTTTGGTGTGCATGGTGTGTTGTTTGTCCCAGGATCTCCTGGCTTGTTTACTGCATTGTTTTGTGTTCTGATTCTTGTTCTTGCATAAGCATCATATTGGTGGTTTAGTATTGTCTCGTGCATTGTCATATCTCGTTGTAAGTTTAAGAGAGTTTAAGGGAGAATGAGCTGAAGAACAGCAAGAACATGAAGAACACTTGATGAAAGAGAGAGGAGAAGAGTATTTTCGTGAGAGAAGAGAGAGAGAGAGTAAACAAGTAAAGAGGAGGTTTATTTCTCCTTAATTAATTCATTCTGCCTACTACATTGTTTTATAGGGAATCAGACAGAGAGAGAGGACAGTGACATTTAGAAACAAACAAAAGAGGAACAATAAACTAATGCAAGTGGTCCTGGTCCTCTCTGGTCGAGATTCCTGATGCTGAGAGTGACCTCTTTAACAGTCCACTCTTGCCTGATTTGAATCATGTGAATTCTCCTATTTTGAATTCAAACTTGGTCCAGAGAGCACTCCTCCCACGTGAGTAAGGTTGGCAAGTGAGTGAGACTTGCCTTGTCTTCCAAGTCAAGCTAGGTCTTCTCTTGGATGACTTGAGTTCCAAGTCTTGTACGGAATGCCTTGTTCCTCAAGTCTCTGAGTTCCTTCTCCACTTTGTCCATTCTGATCAGTGTCTCTCATTCTCTTCTGGTTATTCATCTCAATACTCCCCCTCAAGCTTGACCATAGGGACTGTTCAAGCTTGGATACATGAAGAACCTCCCTCATTAAAACCTTAATGTGTAAAACCCAGTGGGAGAAAAACACATTAAGGAAAAAGAGTAGAGGTCTCCATGCAAGGAGAGCTAGTGAGAAGTGAGGTCTATGAGTCCCAATTTGGAATGGATGAACTCACAGACCTTGGTGCTGGCTGCCTTGGTGAAGATGTCTGCCAACTGATCTTCACTTCTCGTATAGCATGGCAAGATGATTTGCTGCTCCACTGCTTGTCTAACCTTATGGCAATCCACCTCAATGTGCTTCGTCCTTTCATGGAACACACTGTTGGATGGTATATGAATTGCTGCCTGGTTGTCACAGTGCATAGTGATTGGAGTTGTAGCCTCTATACCCAAGTCCCTTAGAAGGTTTCTGATCCAAATCAGCTCACTGGTGAGCTTCCTCATTGCCCTATATTCTGCTTCAGCACTAGAACAAGACACAATCTTCTGCTTCTTGCTCTTCCAAGTTACCAAGTTACCTCCAATGAAGGTGCAGTATCCAGTTGTTGATTTCCTATCAGTTCTGTCTCATGCCCAATCAGCATCACAGTAACCTACAATCTCTGTGCTTCCATTGCAAGACATCCAAACTCCTTGACCAGGAGCCTCCCTCAGGTATCTCATGATCCTTTCCACCATATTCCAGTGATGGACCTTTGGCGCCTGCATATGTTGGCTAACCTGGTTCACAGCAAAGCATATGTCTGGCCTAGTGATTGTTAAGTAGATGAGCTTTCCAACCATCCTTCTATACTGCTTCACATCACCATACTGCTTGTCTTCAAACTCCCCCTCTCTCAGTACTTTGTAGCCCTCTTCTAATGGTGTTTTGGCTTGTCTTCCTCCAAGGTTTCCTGCCTCAGTTAAAAGATCAAGTGTGTACTTCCTTTGAGACAAGAAGAGCCCCTCTTTAGAGCGGCATACTTCAATCCCAAGGAAGTACTTGAGTTCACCTAAATCTTTAATATCAAATACAGACTTAAGGAATACCTTGGTTTCTTTGATACCTTCTTGGTCACTGCCTGTGATGATTATATCATCTACATAGACCAAGATGACCACAATTCCTTTTGGGATGGGGAGCGTGAACAAGGTGTGATCAGCCTCTGATTTCCTGAAACCTCTTCCATTCAAGGTGGTGCTTAGCTTGTGGTACCACGCCCTTGGGGATTGCTTCAGTCCATATATTGCCTTCTTGAGTCTGAGGACATTTCCAGGTTTAACCAGCTTCTCAAGACCAGGAGGTGGGTGCATGTAAACCTCATCTTCTAACTCTCCTTGTAGGAAAGCATTCTTGACATCCATCTGCCACAACTCCCATTCCAGGTTGGTTGCAATAGAGAGAATGATCCGGATTGTATGAAGTTTGGCTACTGGTGCAAATGTGTCCACATAGTCTTCTCCATAGGTCTGGGTGAATCCTCTTGCCACTAGTCTCGACTTCTTTCTCTCTTCCTTGCCATTTGGTAGATACTTGATGGTGAACACCCATTTGCTTGAAACTGCCTTCTTTCCTTTTGGGAGTTCACTTTCATACCAGGTATCATTGATGATCATGGCATTTGCTTCATCATCAACAGAGTCCCTCCACTCCTTGTTCTCCATGGCTTCCTCATATGACCTTGGTACAGATCCCTGATCTAAACCAGTGATAAGGGCTTGATGCTCAAGTGGAAATCTTGCAAGGGAACACACTGCTGATGTTGGATGAGCTACTGCTTGACTGTTGTAGTATACCCTTGTGTTCTTCCAGTTTGAAGGAGGGTTGCTTGTCCTTGTACTCCTCCTTAGTGGTTGAGCTTGAACTTCTTGAACTTCTTGCTGCTCTACTTCATCTTGAACTTGAGCAGTTTCATGTTCATGTAGTACACTCTCATGATCATGAGTTTGTGAGCCTTGTGGTTGTTCTGGTTCATGATCATTGCCCCCCTCAGGATCAGGATGAGTGGCTTCTTCACCCTCTGGTCCAGTATCAGCTGAAGGAGAAGCTGTGTTAGGCGCCACTTGTGGGTTTGAGAAACTGATTCCCAGATTCTCCATCAGTATCCTTAGGTTGTTTGCTCTATCTGAGGGAGCTTGAGACAGATCCTTCAAGCTATCCCAACTTTTCTCATCATAGAAGCCTCTTGATTCCAAGAACTTCACATCTCTAGAGACCATAACCTTCCTTGTTTCTGGAACATAGCATTTGTAGCCTTTCTGGTTTGGTGAATACCCAATGAAAATAGCTTTGACACTTTTAGCTTCAAGTTTGTTTCTTAGTTCACCTGGTATCAAGACAAAGCACACAACCCAAACACACGCAAATGGTCAATAGATGGATAAGTCTTGTTTAGTACCTCATAAGGAGAGACATCTTGGAGGATCTTAGTAGGGATTCTGTTGATTAGGTAGCAAGCAGTGATCACAGCATCCCCCCAAAACCTTTTGGGAACATTGGTGTGAAACATCATGCTTCTGGCCACCTCCATTAGATGTCGATTTTTCCTCTCAGCTACACCATTTTGCTGTGGGATATAAGGGCAGCTTGTCTGGTGAATGAACCCATGTTTGTTGAGGTGTGCTTTGAAAGCATTGCTAGTGTACTCCCCTCCATTGTCTGATCTAAGAATTTTAATCTTAACATTGAAATGGTTAGTTATGTAGTTTTGAAAGTTTATAAAAGCTTCTAACACCCTATCCTTTGATTGAAGCAAGGTTAACCAAGTATATTTCGATTTCTCATCTATAAATGTCACAAAATACTTATGGTTTTCTCTTGATAAACAAGGTGCAGACCAAACATCAGAGTGAATGAGATCAAAGCAACTTTCATACATGGTTACTGATTTAGGGAAAACAGATTTGCAATGTTTGCCAAGAATACAAGCCTCACAACTATCATTCTTAAAGGAAATACTAGGCAACATCAAGCTCAGTGCACGTGAATGAGGGTGTCCTAGTCTAGGATGCCACATTGCATCTTTAGGTAAAACAGGAGATGAACTAAAAGCATAAGATAAATCAGACAAGCATTTGGTGTCTTCAAGCAGATACAAGCCCTCCTTGGTCACACCTTTGCCAAGTAAACTACTGGTCTCAATATCCTGAAAGTAGACATCATTAGGACTAAAAACAGCAAGGCAATTCAGATCACTGGTAGCCTTTTTAATGTTAGGAAATACGGGTCAAATTTCCTTGCGGAAAAATCAGAATTTGTGGGAGCGGGAAGAAAACACACAAAATTGTTAACGGAGTTCGGCCAATCTTGCCTACGTCTCCGGACCTGCTACAGGTCTTTTATTATTAACCCGGGAGAATTTACAAAGCTCTCAACTCACACCCGAAGAAAAAAAAGTTTTTTTTTTTTTTTCTTCACGAAGAAGTTCTTCTTCTTCTTCTTCTCTCTTTCTCTTTGGATTTTGGGATGGCTCTCTCTTCACCTTCACCTTGGGTATTTATAGGAGAAGCTTGGGGTTGGTGAAGCTCACGATTGTTGACAAATCACCAAGCCGTTTTCTTTGATTACGGCCACCGTTCACGCCGTCCATGCCGTCCATGCCGTCCAACATGAGGAACACGTTTTTGTAACTAACAATCTCCCACTTGAAGACTGATTTCAATCTGTCTTCACACCTTGATCAATGTAGCAGGTCTTCTCAGCTTGTTACTCCAACAAGCCAACTGAGGTTTCACACAACCTAAGCTTCTCACACGGCACGACCTTCGTCAGCATGTCTGCCGGATTCTTACTTCCTGGGATCTTCTCAAGCACCAACACTTCATCTTCTAACGCTGATCTGATGAAATGATATCTCCGATGTATGTGTTTCGTCCGAGCGTGATAAACCGGATTCTTTGCCAAATCGATGGCACTCTTACTATCACAGTACAACACACTTTTCCCTTGGTCATGGTCCAGCTCTTGTAGAAAAGACTGTAACCATATCGTCTCTTTTGTTGCCTCCGTAACCGCAACATACTCAGCTTCACAGCTTGATAGAGATACAATTTTCTGCAACTTTGAAACCCAACAAATTGCAGTACCGCCAAAAGTGTAGACATATCCGGTTGTGCTCTTTGTGCTGTCAATGTCGCCTCCGTTGTCAGCATCAACATATCCCTGCAATCCCATCTCAGACTTCGTGAAACATAGCGACAAACTTGGATTCCCTTTCAGATATCTGAAAATCCACTTAACAGCTTCCCAGTGTTCCTTTCCTGGATTGCTCATAAATTTGCTAACGACTCCCACTGCATGTGCAATGTCTGGCCTTGTACATATCATTGCGTACATCAGGCTGCCTATAGCAGAAGCATATGGAACTTTATCCATATATGTCATTTCTTCTTTCGTCTTTGGAGACTGATCCTTGGATAACCGAAAGTGACTTGCCAGCGGAGTATTGACTGGCCTCGTGTCATCCATGTTAAACCTCTTGAGGACTTTCTTCACATACTCCTCTTGTGAAAGCTTAAGACCCTCCTTGCTTCTACTGATTCTCATCCCTAGAATCTGCCTTGCTTCTCCAAGGTCTTTCATCGCAAACTCTTCCGAGAGTTTCGTCTTCAAGCTATTAATCTCATGCAAGTCCGCTCCCACGATCAGCATGTCATCCACGTACAGGAGCAATATCACGTAGGACTCTTCAAACCTCTTGAAGTAACAACAGTGGTCAGCTTCACACCTCAAGAAACCGACACCTTTTATAAAGCTGTCAAACCTTTTATACCACTGTCTTGGAGCTTGTTTCAAACCGTACAAACTCCTCTTAAGCTTGCAAACAAGGCTTTCCTTTCCTTTGACCTCAAAGCCTTCGGGTTGCTTCATATAAATTTCTTCATCCAAATCACCATGAAGAAATGCCGTCTTCACATCCATTTTCTGAAGATGCAAATCCTCTTTTGCTACCAGTCCAAGA
This sequence comes from Moricandia arvensis, assembly GCA_905132765.1. Classification (NCBI taxonomy): domain Eukaryota; kingdom Viridiplantae; phylum Streptophyta; class Magnoliopsida; order Brassicales; family Brassicaceae; genus Moricandia; species Moricandia arvensis. Next base: position 23,863 of record CAJHQP010005653.1, on the reverse strand, counting down.
ACCGTTCTAATAGTCACCAACTTGACTACTGGAGAAAAGATTTCAATGTAGTCAACGCCTTCTTTTTGTTGAAATCCTTTCACAACAAGCCTCGCCTTATAGCGCGTACTCCCATCAGGTTCTTCTTTTATTCGGTAGATCCACTTGTTATGCAATGCCTTTTTCTCCTTAGGCAAATCTGCTAACTCCCACGTGTGATTTGATAACAGCGAATCCATCTCGTCGTTCATTGCAAGCTCCCACTTGATCGACTCATCAACTTGCATAGCCTCCTCATAACATTCAGGCTCGCCTCTATCTGTGAGCAGAATATAGTTGAGCGATGGAGAAAATCTTACAGGCTTTCTGATGACTCTACTTGACCGTCGTAACTCCGTGATAGGTGTATATGGGACCACTTCAGAATCATCACTCTCTTCAGCCTCACCACTCTCGTCTTGAGAGATTTCTTCTTCTGCTGTTGGGGTATCCTGTGGCAACCCTGGTGTCAGGATATCATCTAAGTCAACAGCTCCAGACTCTTTCCTCTCCGAGCCTTCTCTTAGCTTATCCTTGTACAACGCTTCTTCGTTGAACACAACATTCTTGCTGAGGATGATCTTCCGATTTTCATCATCCCAAAACCGGTAACCAAACTCCGTGTCACCATAACCGATGAAGTAACACTTCTTAGACTTCGAGTCAAGTTTACTTCTTGCAGCATCGTCAATGTGAACATAAGCTAAGCATCCAAACACCATTAGATAAGAAAGGTTTACTTTCTTTCCACTCCAAACTTCTTCAGGGATCTTAAATCCCAATGGCACAGACGGTCCTCTGTTGATTAAGTAGGCTGCAGTATTGATTGCATCTGCCCAAAACGTCTTTGGCAATCCACAGTGCAATCTCATGCTCCTTGCACGCTCGTTCAAGGTTCGGTTCATCCTTTCCGCTATTCCATTTTGTTGAGGCGTTCCAGGAATAGTCTTCTCCATCTTGATTCCGTTATCAGTGCAGTATCTTTTGAATTCGCCGCTGATATACTCACCACCATTATCAGACCTTAGACACTTCAACTTGAGATTTGTCTCAACCTCAACCATGGTTTTCCATCTCTTGAAAACCGAGAACACTTCATACTTGTTCTTCATGAAGTAAACCCACATCTTCCTTGTGGAGTCATCAATAAAGGTCACATAGTAGTACGAACCTCCCAGCGATGCAACAGGAGCGGGTCCCCACACGTCAGTGTGCACCAACTCTAACTTCTCAGACTTTGGCTCTCTTCCTCCTTTCAAGAAACTAACTCGTTTCTGCTTTCCAAGGACACAACTTTCGCACATCTGATGATCCACCGTCTTCAGATCTGGAAGAGCACCATTTGCCACCATGAGTTTCATCCCCTTCTCACTCATGTGCCCTAATCTGCAATGCCACAACTTGGTTTGTTTGGCATCCTCGACAACAGCAACAGTGTCTTGATAGCTCGTCGTCATATAGAGAGTGCCTCTTTTATGACCTCTAGCAACCACCATGGAACCTTTCTTGACTCTCCAGGCTCCACCACCAAAGTTGACATCGTGCCCCGTGTCATCAAGTTGACCTACCGAGATTAGATTTCTCATCAACTTTGGCACATGTCTGACCTTCGTAATCTTCCACACCCGTCCATCTGACATCTTCAAATTGATATCTCCAATACCAACTATGTCCAAAGGTAATCCATCAGCGAGATATACCTTTCCGTAATTTCCAGCAACATAATTCTCCATAATGTTGTGGTGCGGTGTGGTGTGAAATGACGCTCCTGAGTCAAGCACCCATGAATCTATTGGGCTATCGACATAGGAGATTGACGCTTTGGTGTTATTTCCAGCTGCATCACGAGCTTCACTTTTCCTCGGGGAATCAACAGACACTACCAATGCGTCAGCGATTTCACGTGTCACTGCATTGGCTCCGCCTCTAGTGTTGTCTTCCTTCTTCGGTGGTGCCCGGCAATTCTTCTTAATGTGGCCTGTCTTTCCACAATTCCAGCACTCTGCAGGCTGTCTGAATTTGGACTGACCCCGTCCACTCCTTGACTTCGATCTGCCATAACTGCGGTTACTTCTATCTGGGTTTCTCCCTCTGTTTTCCACGTTGAAAGCAGAGCTCGTTGATGCTTCCCCAGAGTCTATCCTTCGAACTTCCTCGGCAAGGATACGATCTCTAACATCATTGAATTTGAGCTTTTGAGTACCCACAGAATTACTAATCGCTGCCCGCATTGGCTCCCAACTATTTGGCAGAGATGCCAACAAAATCAGTGCTCGCACTTCATCTTCAAACTCGATTTCAACCGATGACAGTTGGTTGACAATCGTGTTGAACTCGTTCACATGTGCGGCAACCAGGCCACCTTCTTCCATCTTCAAATGAAAGAGTTTCTTCATGAGAAATACTTTATTATTTGCTGAAGGTTTCTCATACATATCAGAGAGAACTTTCATGAGCCCTTCAGTGGTCTTCTCCTTCGCAACGTTGTGAGCAACGTTCTTCGACAGTGTTAGCCTTATAACACCCAGAACTTGTCTGTCAAGGAGCTCCCACTCAGCCTGATCCATCTTCTCAGGCTTCTTGCTCAGTGGTTGATGAAGCTTCCGTCCGTACAGATAATCTTCAATTTGCATTCTCCAAAATGCATAGTCTGTACCATCAAATTTCCCAATACCGTGTGCTGAACCGTCTTCGCCTCCCATCGTTTCTGAAACCACCGTGTTTAAAACACCTCCGTCGATGAACCGATGTTACCGACAAAATTCACTATTCACGAAATCACTATTCTCATGAACAGTAACCCACTATTTTAAATAGTAACCCACTGTAGCTCTGATACCAGTTGTTAGGAAATACGGGTCAAATTTCCTTGCGGAAAAATCAGAATTTGTGGGAGCGGGAAGAAAACACACAAAATTGTTAACGGAGTTCGGCCAATCTTGCCTACGTCTCCGGACCTGCTACAGGTCTTTTATTATTAACCCGGGAGAATTTACAAAGCTCTCAACTCACACCCGAAGAAAAAAAAGTTTTTTTTTTTTTTTTTTTCTTCACGAAGAAGTTCTTCTTCTTCTCTTCTTCTTCTCTCTTTCTCTTTGGATTTTGGGATGGCTCTCTCTTCACCTTCACCTTGGGTATTTATAGGAGAAGCTTGGGGTTGGTGAAGCTCACGATTGTTGACAAATCACCAAGCCGTTTTCTTTGATTACGGCCACCGTCCACGCCGTCCATGCCGTCCATGCCGTCCAACATGAGGAACACGTTTTTGTAACTAACATTTAACAGATAGCAAATTGGAGGTGAATGTGGGCATGTAAAATGCCTTTGAATCTTTGTTAAACAGTTTCAAGTTCCCTATACCTTTAATGGGTACTTTCTCACCATTAGCTATCATCACATTACCTAAGGCAGGTTTTATGTTACTGATTAGACTAGCATCACTAATCACGTGGTGAGAAGCCCCTGAATCTATTACTAGTGGTTTAGGATTCTGACCAGTAGTGTGTAATGCATTTAAAGAGGTTCCAAGAACAATACCAGAGTTCTCCTTGAGGGCTTTGATAAGAGCATCAAGGTCTGACCTCTTGATAGTCTCATCCTGAGTGGTCCTCAAGGTAGAGAGAGCACTTGTCGCCATGGTTTTGGCTTCACCAGCTGCATTTGAACCAACATGAGGGCGCATGGTTGAGCACATAGATGGTGTGGATGGTTCTGGCGTGTCTGAGGAGAAGTGTGCTTTTGCATCCATGTACTGACTCCTTGGTTCTTTGAACTTGGCAGGTTTGAGGTGAGGGTGAAGGATCCAGCACTTGTCCTTCATGTGGCCTTTCTTCTTGCAATGATCACACACCCACACCTTCCTGTCATCCTGCCTGTAGTATCCCTTGTTAGCAACTGCTACTTCCAACTTGTGGGCCATGGTAAGCTCTCCCTTTCCTTCAAACAAACCCACTGATCCTTGTTCCATCTGGATTTGAGCACACACTTCATCCAAGGATGGTAGCTTCTCAGCTCTGAGTATGTGCTTAATCAAATCATTATAGCAAGGGTTAAGGGTCAGGAGCAGTCCAAAGACCTTGTCTTGCTCACGCCTTTCATTTAACACCACTGGATCAGTTGTACTAGGTCTGAGCATTTCAAACTCAGCCCACAGTGACCTGAACTTCCCAAAGAACTGATTGAAGTCCATGTCTTCTTGCTTCAGAGAGTTGATGGCTCTCTTCACTTCAAAGACTCTGCTTAGGTTGGAGACATTCCCATACACCTTATACAGAGTATCCCACAGTTCCTTAGAGGTTTCACAGTAGGAATAAGCCTTAGGATACTTGGGTCTAGAGAGTTTTGGATGGCTGACAGCACCAGAAAGTCTTCTTGAACCCATTTGGTTTCATCAACAGCTACAACCTCTTTGCCATATTCACCTTGTGTTACCAGCTTTGGGGCTTGACCTTCTGTCACATGACTCCATAAGTCACATCTCTTTTTGTCAAGCTGGTTGTAGATGGATAGTGTTAGCATGAAGGTTCCGGTTACTCTCAAGGGGAGTAACTATCTGTTGTGGTCTCGTTTGGTGAAGACTGCTGTGGGAAGTAAGGGCTTATGGGGTCATATCACATCCGGTGAAGCTCCTAAGCTCATTACTCAAGCAGGTGAAGCTGCAGGCGCCACAAGTGAAGTGGAGAAATGGCAGCAAGAAGAAATGATGGTGATGACACTTCTTCAAGGCTCTCTTGAGACTCCTATCATGGAAGCTTATAGCTACTGTGAAACTGCAAAGGATCTATGGGATACCTTGAAGAAGGTGTATGGAAACATCTCAAACTTGAGCCGGGTGTTTGAAGTGAAGAGAGCAATCAATGGGTTGCTACAAGAAGATATGGAGTTCACCAAGCATCTTGGAAGGTTCCGAGCACTCTGGTCTGAGCTAGAGATGCTGAGGCCAAGCACAGTTGATGCTGATGAGTTGAATGAAAGGCGTGAGCAAGATAAGGTCTTTGGACTCCTTCTCACCCTAAACCCAGCCTACAACAGCCTCATCAAGCATATCCTGAGAGCTGAGAAGCTTCCATTTGTAGAAGATGTGTGTGCTCAGATACAAAAGGAGCAAGGTTCTATTGGGCTGTTTGGAGGTAAGGGAGAGATTGCCCTGGCTAACCAAGCTGCGCAAACTGATCAAGGTGAACCGGCAATAGCAAACAAGGCAGCTTTCAATAAGTATGAAGACCGGAGGTTCAATGGCAACTGTGATCACTGCAAGAAGCATGGACACAAGAAGAGTCAGTGCTGGATCCTTCACCCACATCTCAAGCCGGCCAAGTTCATGAAGGAGAGGGAAGCAAGGGCTCACATCTCGGAGGGTTCAAATGGAGCTGGCTCAAGCAAGACAACTGATGGTGATAAGAAGGAGGCGAGTGAAGGAAAGTCTCTTGTTGCTTATACAGGAAGCACCAGCAGGAACAATGATCAAGACTACATCCGGAGGTCTGACATTGAAGCTCTTATCAAAATGCTCAAGGAGAACGGTAACACCTTTGGTAACCTTAATGGGTATTCTCTTGGTGCTTCAATGGTTGCTAGGAAGCTAGAAAATGTGAATGAGCCTAGGGCTGATAGAACTGGTAGGACAATAGAGAATGGAATGAACAGCCAAAGTCTTAATTGCTCTAGTTCTAAAGCTAGTTGTCACATTGCTAAAAGCTCATCTAAACCATTGATAGTTGACTCAGGAGCCTCTCATCACATGATAAGTGACACCAATATGATCAAGGACATTGAACCAGCTAATGGTCATGTCATGATTGCAAATGGTGATAAGATTCCTATTAGAGGAATAGGAAATCTGAAACTGTTTATTAAGAACTCAAGAGCTTTCTATATGCCTGAATTTACTTCAAACTTGTTATCTGTTAAGAAGTGCACAAATGATTTAAATTGTAAGGTTATATTCAGTCCTGATGAAGTTGAATTTCAGGATATTGAGAGCCAAAAGATGATTTGAAAAGGAGTTACCAAGGGCGAGTTATATATGCTTGAAGAGCTTGATCATGTTTCTGATTTTAGTTGTTCCTTCACTACTGTTTCTTCTGCTTTAAATAAAAATGCTTTGTGGCATTGTAGACTAGGACATCCTCATGTTAGAGCTTTGAACTTGATGTTACCAGGTGTTGTTTTTGAAAATAATGAATGTGAAGCTTGCATTTTAGGCAAGCATTGTAAGAATGTCTTTCCAAGATCATCTACTGTTTATGAGAAGTGCTTTGATTTAATTCACTCTGATGTTTGGACTGCTCCTTGCATATCTAGGGATAATCATAAGTATTTTGTGACATTCATTGATGAAAAATCTAAATACACCTGGTTAACACTCATTCCATCTAAAGATAGGGTCCTTGATGCATTTAAAAACTTTCAATCTTATGTGACTAACCATTATCATGCTAAGTTTAAAATTTTTAGATCAGATAATGGAGGAGAGTACACAAGTCATGCCTTCAAGGATCACTTAGCTCGTCATGGGATCCTTCACCAGACCAGTTGTCCTTACACTCCACAGCAAAATGGAGTGGCTGAGAGGAAGAACCGCCATCTCATGGAGATTGCAAGGTCCTCAATGTTTCAAACGAATGTGCCTAAGAAGTTTTGGAGTGATGCTGTGACTACTGCTTGCTATCTCATCAACCGCACACCCACAAAGGTCCTGAATGATCAAGCCCCCTTTGAGGTTCTCAACAAGTACAAGCCATCAGTGGACTATCTACGGGTCTTTGGGTGCCTCTGCTATGTACTGATTCCTGGAGAGATGAGAAACAAGTTAGAAGTCAAGAGTACAAAGGCAATGTTTATAGGCTACTCTACAACTCAGAAGGGATACAAGTGTTATGATCCGGTGGCAAGAAGAGTTCTGGTGTCTAGGGATGTCAAGTTCATAGAAGAAAGGGGGTATTATGAGGAGAAGAATCAAGAAGAGTTGAAGGACCTTACCTCGGATAAGGCAGCAACTCTTAGGATTATCTTGGAAGGTCTTGGCATTGGAGTGACCAAGAACCCGAATGGAAGTGGTCCAACAGGGACAAATGAAGCAAATCAGTCTCCCCACCTTGATCATGAGGGGGGAAACACTGAAGATCAGGAAGGTGGAAGTTCTGACAGCAGTGGAGAGTTTGATTCATGGTACGGCCCTGGAAAGGCTGTCTCTCCCTGGATCACTTGAAGGGGGCGTGGGTGTATGATAGATGATGATGATGGACTTTGCTAGAGAACTATGGATTGCTCAGAAGCTTTTTTGCTACTCCTGAGACACAGGGGCGCCCTGCTTGATGTCTAGGATGGATCACAGAAGGTTTAACTCTTCCTTAGTGTGATATACAACTGCTCACAAACGTGAACAAGATAGAGGAGTCTCCTAAGAGACAATTTGTTTGAGCCAAAGCTTAAGTTTATTGAATAATGGTTGATTGTTTACATGGATGCTTGTGGCTACATAAATAAGAAAGAAGAAAATGAAATCCTAAGCTAAAAAACCCTAAACCTAAACCAAGTTTGTTTAGTCTAAACCTATTCCTAATTGGTTTACTAACCCTAAACCCAATTGCAATTGGTTTACACTTATAAAAAATCATAAATAAACTTAAAATAGACCATATTAGACGTGCTTAATCTTCTTGGCCCAATCATAATCCAAGCTGGCTTGCCTTTCCACTTTTTGGGCCGATAAAAGCCTTTTTCGAACAACTCTTGCTTGGGCTCAATCCATCTTGTGTCTGCTACGACCAAGTGTTGGAATTCATGAGTGTTTGTCTCATGTCAAGAGAGTATTCAGTTAACTTGTAACTGAATCCTCTTCAACCATACAACAGGAACTCACCATTTAAGGGAAGAGACAACCAACTTGTGATTGAATCCTCATACACAGCTTACTATATAACCAAGAATCCTAGATAGTAAACTGGTTTTGTGAAGCAGAAACTCTCTAGTGTGAATCTAATCCTTGAGAAGTAACACAACACTTAGGGTTTGTGTACTTAAGATGAAGAGGATTTTAGAATCAGTAATCTAGAGATTAGGAGGAGATAAAGAAGAGTTTAGAGTGAGTTTGACAAGTATTAGGCTGCCTTAAGAGAGATAGAGTTAAGGCATCCTCTAAACCTTAATGCTTCACTCCTTACATTGTGAATATTGTTTAGACACATGCAAGAGAAAGAGAGAGACGAGCTTAGAGAGAGAGAAACTTGTCTATTGATTCTGGTAAGTGTTACAAGAGAGGGTGAAGGTCTTTAAATAGACAATCACTTACAATAAACAATTACTAAAACAAGGAAATATAAACAAATAATTCTGTAGGGATGAGAAGAGGCCAAAGGGGATACAGACAAGGGGAGGCACGTCCATAGGAGGAGAAAGGGACAGGAGAGAGATAGTGACCAGGTCTGATGAGTGAAAGTGACAGGCCAGCAACAGCTCTCTCCTTAAGCTTAACATGTGACTTTCTTCCATATTTGAATTTGAATCTGGTCAAACCCTCTACCAACAGTTTCCTTAGCTTCTGGAGACCCTCAGCTCGTGTTCCCATCAGTACATTGCCTCCCAAGGCAAGTTAGGTCATAGTAGATTGCTTGTGATCCAAGTCTGTACAAACAGAACCCGATTGGCTTCTCTTGATGAACTTATTCTTGGATCATCAACCATCTTCTTCTTCTGGTCATCCCTTTATTTATTTCAACACCAAGTACCTCCTTAAGCTCATTTGGATGATGAAAATACTCCTGATAATCCATTTCCAGCTCTAGTTCTTCATCTTCCATTTCCAATTCATTTCTCGGCCATGTCGGTTTGACCGGTCCATTTCTAGATTATGCCAGACCATCCATTTCATTTCCTGTCCAACCAGCTTCCTTCCATCAATTCCTTGGTCAATCAGGTTGAATACTAGACGTCCATGTTGGTCCATAGTCATTCCTATCTTTATAAAGGCCTCATCAAGGCCCATAACTTTCTGTCGGTCCAATACCTCATGAATAAGGCCAATAAGCTCTCCAATAAGCCCATTAATCTGTGCTATGGCCCATATTCTTTCTGAGACGTGTATTGACTTCCAGAGCATAGATTTGAAGCTGATCCAGGTTGCACCATTCCCTCTTTCTTTAAAAGGATTTGTCCTCAAATCCAACTCTTCAACGATGAAAAGATGGTCGAATCTCAGCTTATTTGTTTCTCTTTGGAACATGGTGTTGTTAAAGCTCTTGTGCACGTTTATCTCCCCTCCAGGCTCAAACACAAAGCTTTGTAAATCCTTCACACGTCCTAGAGGCGTCACTGGACTCTGCTCATTACAAGTAACACTTAGAGCAAGCAATTTCTGCTCCTTGTTTAGTTCAGATCTCATTGCTTCTGATTGAGCTTCTCTCCACTGATACCAAACAAAAGCCTTGATCTTAGACTTCTGTAAACGTAATATCAGCTTGGATAAACCAGAAACGAGCATTGGTTCTCTCTGTTCATGCAATATCCCTTTCAAGTCAAGCTTCAATGCTGCTGCTATTTGGATCAGATTGATGTTGATGCTTTTATGCAAACACAAGCTTCCTCCTGGTTCAAAAACAAGGTGTTGCAGACCCTTGACAAACCTTAGATGATCCACGAGATGTCTTTGAACCCAGACAAGAGGTTTGGCTAGTTGATCAGAAGAGACAGTTTCAGCATCACCTTGATAAACGAAATCTGCAAGCACTAAATCAGTAGCTCTAGATGATCCACCAACTACTCCTACTTCAGCTTGGTTTTGACCAGGCACGTGAACACACATAACTGTTGATCTCTCCTCTTGTTTCAGTTGATCATCCAAGTGTTGTTCCTGAAAGGAAATTGCCGGTTTTGTCTCCATCTCCTCTTCCTCCTCAGCCTGTTTTAAAGGTAGCTTAGACCACGACCCAAACTGATCCAAAACAACTTTCTTTTCTTCTCCAGCTCGTGCTTCCTCAGGTGGATTTAGATCAGGAGGTTTCAGTGGCTCACGATCTGGCTCTGTTGGTACAATAACTATCAAACCCTCAAAAGCTTGAAGCAAATTTCTTCTCAAGCCATCTTGGAATTGTTGGCCATGCAAATAAGCATGTTTTGTCCTCCTTCTTGCCTCCGGTACGTGATGATAATCACTGCTCAGCTCAGCTTTCTTATTAGATCCTTTCCCTTCCTGCAACAACTCCCTTGTTGCTTTTCTGGCAACCTTCTGCTCATGCTTTCTCTTGATTCCATAAGAATACATGGAATATGTGCTTGGTAACTGATAGATCTCGTGATTTCAGAGTAAGAACACAAACCCTAACCTTCAAGCGGCTCTGATACCACTTGGTACGGCCCTGGAAAGGCTGTCTCTCCCTGGATCACTTGAAGGGGGCGTGGGTGTATGATAGATGATGATGATGGACTTTGCTAGAGAGCTATGGATTGCTCAGAAGCTGTTTTGCTACTCCTGAGACACAGGGGCGCCCTGCTTTGTTGGAATGAAGAATAAAAAAAGATGGAGTTGATGAAAGACCAAGCAAATCAGGAGCAAGCAAATCAAGCATCTGGAAGAAGCAGATTTGAATCTGTCCGTACAGTCTTGCTACACAAGCAACTCATCTTGCCCTAACTTACCTTGCAAGGCAAGAAAGGAGTTGGGGAGACTTAATGTGGACGTTGGGAGCCTCCAGAAGTAAAGGGAATCAAGTTTGAATGGAAGTACTTAGTTCTGGTTTGATTTGGACCAGTAGAAGTCACATGGGTGCTTTGGAGAAGCAGCTGGACCTGTCACTATCATACCAAGCTGAATGTGCCCTCTTCCTCCAGTCAATTTCTTTTCCTCTGGACGTGCCAGACTGTCCATGCCACAGCCTGCTCCTTACCAGTCTGCCCCAGCCAGTTCTGAACCTGCTCTGATCTCTCTTTCTTTACAAAATTAGTTATTTAAGTTTTCATGTTTTATTAGAAGTTTATTGTGCTTGTAATGTCTTGTAACTTGGCTATAAAGCCTCCTACATGTACCCACTGTTAAGTTGAGGTATCTATCTTGGGGATGATTAGAAAGAAGAGAGAAGAAGGGTTTGGGTCGACCTTGTCCGTACAAGGCCGTACAGGCCGTACAAGGCCGTTCAAGGCCGTACAAGGCCGTACAAGGCCGTACAAGGCCGTACAGGCCGCACAGGCCGTACAAGGTCGACCAAAAGCATTCGACTAGTTTTCACCATTCGGGTAAAACCAAAGTTACCCGACTGCTTTACTAGGAAGGTAAGCTTATCCATCCGTTGGAAAGGAAGAGGAGAGCCGCGTGGACAGGCTGGCATGGACTGGAAGGATCAGCATCTTGTCAAAGATGCTGATGCCATTTACTTGGCCAGGAAGCCTCGGTTTGAATTAGGCGCGCCCCCTCCTCAACCACAGCCACAGCTTTTACCTTCTGCTTTTCGAAAACCCTTGTAACTCTCTCTATATAAGCATACCCCGAGTGGATGAATAAATCATACAGTTCTCTCTCTCTAATATTTTCGAGTCTCCAAACATGTTCTTCATAGTCTCTCATAATCTCTCTTCTCGTGAAGTCTAAACCAAATCTTTCCTCTCTAAGTCTGTTCTTAATCTCTTTCTGGTTACTTTTCTTCTTAGTTATCAAAAATCTCATGGTATCAGAGCCTGGTTCATCAAGATCTGTGTTTGTGTTCATCGAGTTGAAGAAGATCAAGGTTGAAACTTTTTGAAGATCCAAGGCTGTTCTTTGAAGATCCGGGTAGAAGACTAAAGTTTGAAGCTTGTTTGTTGTCAAAGCTTGAGTCTTTCACGTTCCTACCTTCAAAGACTCAACCTTTCCTCTCGTTTCTGGGTTCATCCGTGTTCTAAGGTATAGATCCACTCATTTCCAAGCTTTTGAAGTCAAGCTGGTTGTAGATGGATAGTGTTAGCATGAAGGTTCTGGTTACTCTAAAGGGGAGTAACTATCTGTTGTGGTCTCGTTTGGTGAAGACTGCTGTGGGAAGTAAGGGCTTATGGGGTCATATCACATCCGGTGAAGCCCCTAAGCTCATTACTCAAGAAGGTGAAGCTGCAAGTGCCACAAGCGAGGTGGAGAAGTGGCAGAAAGAAGACATGATGGTGATGACACTTCTTCAAGGATCCCTTGAGACTCCTATCATGGAAGCTTATAGCTACTGTGAAACCGCAAAGGATCTATGGGAGACCCTGAAGAAGGTGTATGGAAACATCTCAAACTTGAGTCGAGTGTTTGAGGTGAAGAGAGCAATCAACGGGTTGCTTCAAGAAGATATGGAGTTCACTAAGCATCTTGGAAGGTTCCGAGCTCTCTGGTCCGAGTTAGAGATGATGAGGCCAAGCACGGTTGATGCTGATGAGCTGAATGAAAGGCGAGAGCAAGATAAGGTCTTTGGGCTCCTGCTTACTCTAAACCCTGCCTACAACAGCCTCATCAAGCATATCCTGAGAGCTGAGAAGCTTCCATCTCTAGAAGATGTGTGTGCTCAGATACAAAAGGAGCAAGGCTCTATTGGATTGTTTGGAGGTAAGGGGGAGCTTACCTTGGCTAACCAAGCTGCGCAAACTGATCAAGTTGAAACACCAATGGCAAACAAAGCTGCTTTCAACAAGTATGAAGACCGAAGGTTCAATGGTAACTGTGACCATTGCAAGAAGCACGGCCACAAGAAGAGTCAATGCTGGATCCTCCACCCACATCTCAAGCCGGCCAAGTTCATGAAGGAGAGGGAAGCTAGAGCTCACATCTCGGAGGGATCAACTGTTGCAAGCTCAAGAAAGGCAACCGATGGAGATAAGAGGGAGGCTAGTGAAGGAAAGTCCCTTGTTGCCTACACGGGTGGTACCAACAGGAACAATGATCAAGACTACATCCGGAGGTCTGACATTGAAGCCCTCATCAAAATGCTCAAGGAGAATGGTAACACCTTTGGTAACCTTAATGGGTATTCTCTTGGTGCTTCAATGGGTGCTAGTAAGCTAGAAAATGTGATTGATCCTAGGACTGATAGAACTGGTAGGACATTAGAAATGAACCGCCAAAGTTTTGCTTGTTCTAAATGAACTTGTCATATTGCTAATAGCTCAGCTAAACCTTTGATAGTAGACTCAGGAGCCTCCCATCACATGATAAGTGACACCAGTCTGATCAAAGACATTGAACCAGCTAATGGTCATGTCATGATTGCTAATGGTGATAAGATTCTTATTAGAGGAGTGGGAAATCTAAAACTGTTTAGTAAGAACTCAAGAGCTTTCTATATGCCTGAATTCACTTCAAACCTGTTGTCAGTTAAGAAATGCACTAATGATTTGAATTGTAAGGTGATATTTATTGACATGAAGACATGAATAAAAAATGGAGACAAAGAGAAGAGATGCATTTGGGTGAGTTGGAATGCTTTGGTCCGTACAGACTTGGAGCACAAGTCATTCCGTACAAGACTTGACTTCCAAGCAAGCAAGTGACCTAACTTGGGTTGGAAGGCAAGGAAGTGGTTTAAACTCGACAAGAAGAGTGTCAGTTGGTTAAGAGAGACGTTGGAGACTTTTGGAAGCAAGTGGAATTCAAAAATAGATCAGATCACATGTTCTACTTAGGGGAGGAGGAGCAGTTTAGGTCCTGTCACTTTCAGGCTCCACTATCTCGACCAAGAAGCCTTATTATACTCTTATTCTTCTTGTCTGCATCCTACTTGTTTTGTCTTTAAATATTGTATCTCTGGAAACTGAATCAAGCAAGGAAAACAATCCATCTTTACTCTTGTTTTCGAATCACTCTCTCTCTCTCTTCTCTCTCTTGAGTTTCTTCACTCTCTCTCTTGTTCTTCACATTGTTCTTCATTTTCTTACATGGTATCAGAGCTTTAAGCTCCTAAACCACTCAATTTCTTCCGCAAACACTCTCTATTCACTCTATACTTCAGTTCTATCCGATTACTTTCTGTTTATCTTGAAGAACATCCTTTTGTCCAGTGGATATTAGGACTGTTCTTGCAAGTTTCTGGGTTTTTCTTGACCTTTTCTCTTCATTTCTCTTTACATCTTCACGGTTTAAAGAGAAGTTAGCTTGTTTCTACTTGTTTCTCTTTGTCCAGTGTTCCAAAATTTCAAAAATCTCTACTCAGTTCACTCTATTACCCACTGGACAATAGCAAGTCAAAATGGAACAACATAAGCAAATGGTCATTCCAGTCACTTTGAAGGGTTTAAACTACCTACTATGGTCGAGATTGACCAAAACTGCCCTTGGTGGAAGAGGTCTATGGGAGCATATCACTTCAGGAGAAGCCCCAAGACAAATCACACAAGGAGAAGATGGCAGAGAAGTTGTAGTGACAGATGAAGGCAAATGGACTCAAGAGGATTTCATGGTGCTGTCTGCCTTGCAAAGTTCTCTAGATGGTCCCATTATGGAAGCCTACTCCTACTGTGAAACAGCAAAGGAGTTGTGGGACACCTTGAAAAAGGTTTATGGAAACACTTCAAACCTCAGCAGAGTCTTTGAAGTGAAGAAGGCAATCAACAACTTGCACCAGGAGGATATGGACTTTACCAAGCACTTTGGGAAGTTTAGATCTTTGTGGGCTGAGCTGGAGATGCTAAGGCCAAGCACCACGGATCCTACTGTTCTCAATGCAAGGCGTGAGGAAGACAAGGTATTTGGGTTGCTAATCACCCTTAACTCCTCTTTCAGTGATGTCATTAAACACATACTGAGAGCTAAGGATCTACCAAGTCTGGATGATGTGTGTGCTCAACTACAAAAGGAGCAAGGATCTGATGGGTTGTTTGGTGGGAAAGGAGAGCTTTCCATGGCTAGTAAGGCTGAAAAGATAGAGGTTATCTCAGCCAACAATGTCTTTTACAAACCAGGGGGTGGAGCTGACAAGCGAATGACTTGTGAACATTGCAAGAGGCAAGGTCATTCCAAGAACAACTGCTGGATTCTTCATCCTCATCTCAGACCACCCAAGTTCAACCAGGCAAGGGCACATGAGGCAAGAGCACATGAGCTGAGCACTGTCCCTATGCGCATGGGAGAAGATGGGAGAGCCATGGTCTCAACAACACACGCAGTTGGGTCAACCTCTCAGGCCACTTCTCAGCTCTCAAATGATGATGCCTTCATCCGCAAGTCAGACATTGAGGCCCTTATAAAGGCACTCAATGCAAACTCTGGTAACAATTGTATTAATGCTCTCACCTCTATTCACAATGCAAATCAAACTACTAGGCCTTTGATAATTGACTCAGGAGCATCTCACCATATGATTAGGGATGTTAAGCTCATTAGTGATATCAAACCGGCTCTAGGAAGTGTAGTGATTGCAAATGGTGATAGAATACCTATTGAAGGGATAGGGAATCTTAAATTGTTTGATAAGGAGTCTCAAGCATTTTACATGCCAACTTTCACATCTAATCTCTTATCTGTTAAAAGAGCAACAAATGATCTTAATTGCAAAGTTATTTTTAGTCCTGATGATATGTGCTTTCAGGATATTAAGACCAGCAAGATTCTGGGAAAAGGTGTGAGCAAGGGAGAACTTTATTTACTTGAAGACACCAAGCTTAGATCAGATTTCTCTTGTGCTTTTAATTCTGCTTCTGTTTTAGCTAGTGATGTTCTATGGCATGCTAGATTAGGTCACCCCCATGCTCGTGCATTTGAACTAATGTTACCTAATCTATCTTTTAAAAATGAAAATTGTGAGGCTTGTATTCTTGGTAAACATTGCAAATCTGTTTTTCCAAAATCCATGACTATCTATGAAAACTGCTTTGATTTGGTTCACTCTGATGTGTGGACAGCACCTTGTGCTTCTAGGGAGAACCATAAATATTTTGTTACTTTCATAGATGAAAAATCCAAATATACTTGGCTCACTTTGATTCAAAGTAAAGATAGGGTGCTAGAAGCTTTCATTAACTTTAAAACCTATGTATCTAACCATTTCAACTCTAAGATCAAAATTTTTAGGTCTGATAATGGTGGAGAGTACACATGTCATGCCTTCAAACATCATCTAGCAAAGCATGGCATTATACATCAGACAAGTTGCCCATATACACCACAACAAAATGGAGTTGCTGAAAGGAAGAATCGCCATCTCATGGAGGTTGCAAGGAGCATGATGTTCCACACCAATGTCCCTAAAAGATTTTGGGGAGATGCTGTGGTATCAGCTTGCTACCTCATCAATAGGATTCCCACCAGGATCCTCCAGGATGTATCTCCCTTTCAGGTATTGAATAAAACCAAACCTCCAATTGATCATTTACGTGTATTTGGGTGTGTGTGTTATGTCTTGACACTAGGAGAACAGAGAAATAAACTAGAAGCCAAGAGTGTCAAGGGCATGTTCATAGGCTATTCCCACACGCAGAAAGGGTACAAGTACTACATCCCTGAATCAAGAAGGGTTATGGTTTCAAGGGATGTGAAGTTTGTGGAATCAAAAGGGTACTATGCTGAGAAGAGTTGGGAAAGCCTTAGAGACCTCTCACATGGACCCTCTGATAGGGCAAACAATCTGTGCATCATTATGGAGAGCCTAGGTATCACTCAACCTCAGACCAGTGAGGAACCAAGGAGATCACCTACTTCCCCAGTAACTGAAAGAACTGGAGAAGAAGCTGCACCAGTAGACCATCCTGATCCTGAGGGGGACACTGAACCTGAATCACAACAACAAAGGGAAGATGATTCACCAGAAATACATGATCAAGATGGACTACATGAATCTGAACCTGACCAGTCTAGTGAAGATCAAGATCAGGGAGAGCATGTAGAGACAGGGGTTGAAGAGCAACAGATCCAACCACTAAGGAGAAGTACCAGGATAAGGAAAGATCCGTCCCATTGGATCAACACCAGAGTATACTTCAACAACAAGGCAGTAGCACATCCCATACAGGCAACCTGCTCAATGGCATACTATCCTCAAGAACACCAAGCCTTCATCAGTAACCTGGATTAAGAGTACATTCCAAGGTCTTATGAAGAGACAATGGCACTGGATGGATGGAGAGAGTCAGTTGGAGATGAGATCAATGCCATGATCAAGAATGATACTTGGTATGAAACTGAGCTCCCCAAAGGAAAGAAGGCTGTGACAAGTCGCCTAATATTCACCATCAAGTACCTAGCCAATGGAAAGCCAGAAAGGAAGAAGACAAGGCTAGTTGCAAGGGGATACACCCAAGTCTATGGAGAAGACTATCTGGATACATTTGCACCAGTAGCCAAACTTCATACCATAAGGGTTGTTCTCTCATTAGCTGTCAACCTGGAATGGGATCTATGGCAAATGGATGTTAAGAATGCATTCCTACAAGGTGAGTTAGAGGATGAAGTATATATGCGTCCTCCTCCTGGCTTAGAAGACATGGTGAAACCAGGGAATGTATTGAGACTAAAGAAGGCTATCTATGGACTGAAGCAATCCCCTAGAGCTTGGTACCACAAGTTGAGCACAACCTTGAATGGAAGAGGATTCAACAAATCAGAAGCAGACCACACTCTCTTTACTCTCTCAAGTCAGCAAGGAATGGTGGTGATCCTTGTCTATGTGGATGACATAATTATCACAGGAAGTGACAAGGAAGGTATTAACTCAACCAAAGCTTTTCTTAAATCTTCATTTGATATCAAAGATTTGGGTAAGTTAAAGTACTTCCTAGGGATTGAAATATGTCACTCTAATGAGGGGCTATTTTTATCCCAAAGGAAGTACACACTTGATCTTTTAAATGAGGCAGGAAAGCTTGGAGGAAGAGTAGCCAAAACACCACTTGAAGAGGGATACAAAGTATTGCGTGAGGGGGAGTTTGAAGATGAGGCATTTGAGGATGTCAAACTCTATAGGAAAATGGTTGGGAAGCTGATCTATCTAACCATTACAAGACCAGACATCTGCTTTGCTGTGAATCAAGTCAGCCAGCATATGCAAACACCTAAAGTCCATCACTGGAATATGGTGGAAAGGATTCTAAGGTATCTAAGGGAAGCTCCGGGTCAAGGTATATGGATGGGCTGCAACAAGAGCACAGAAATTGTGGGATATTGTGATGCAGACTGGGCTGGTGATAGAGTGGACAGGAAGTCTACAACAGGATATTGCACCTTCATTGGAGGGAATCTGGTTACCTGGAAGAGCAAGAAGCAGAAGATAGTTTCATGTTCAAGTGCTGAGGCAGAGTATAGAGCAATGAGGAAGCTTACCAGTGAGCTCATTTGGATCAGAAACCTGCTCAAAGACTTGGGTATAGAGACTACAACACCAATCACAATGCACTGTGATAATCAAGCAGCTATTCACATAGCATCAAACTCAGTGTTTCATGAGAGGACAAAGCACATTGAGGTGGATTGTCACAAAGTAAGACAAGCAGTAGAGCAACAGATCATCCTACCATGCTACACAAGAAGTGAGGATCAACTAGCTGATATCTTCACAAAAGGAGCAAGTACCAAAGTCTGTGAGTTCGTCCTTCCAAGGTTAGGACTCATAGATTTGGCCAGATCATGATCCCCTTAGCCATGAAGCATCTACTCTTTCCTTTGTGTGTTTTTATCCCACTGGGTTTTGCACACAAAGGTTTTAATGAGGGATGTCTTCATGGGTTCCAAGCTTAACCATATCCTGTGGTTAAGCTTGAGGAGGAGTATTGACATGAAGACATGAATAAAAGATGGAGACAAAGAGAAGAGATGCATTTGGGTGAGTTGGAATGGTTTGGTCCGTACAGACTTGGAGCACAAGTCATTCCGTACAAGACTTGACTTCCAAGCAAGCAAGTGACCTAACTTGGGTCGGAAGGCAAGGAAGTGGTTTAAACTCGACAAGAAGAGTGTCAGTTGGTCAAAAGAGACGTTGGAGACTTTTGGAAGCAAGTGGGATTCAAAAATAGATCAGATCACATGTTATACTTAGGGGAGGAGGAGCTGTTTAGGTCCTGTCACTTTCAAGCACCACTATCTCGACCAAGCAGCCTTATTATACTCTTATTCTTCTTGTCTGCATCCTACTTGTTTTGTCTTTAAATATTGTATCTCTGGAAACTGAATCAAGCAAGGAAAATAATCCTTCTTTACTCTTATTTTCGAATCACTCTCTCTCTCTTCTCTCTCTTGAGTTTCTTCACTCTCTCTCTTGTTCTTCACACTGTTCTTCATTTTCTTACAATATTCAGTCCTAACGAAGTTGAGTTTCAGGATATTGAGAGCCAAAAGATGATTGGAAAAGGAGTTACCAAGGGCGAGTTATATATGCTTGAAGAGCTTGATCCTGTTTCTGATTTTAGTTGTTCCTTTACTACTGTTTCTTCTGCTTTGAATAAGAATGCTTTGTGGCATGCTAGACTAGGACATCCTCATGTTATAGCTTTGAACTTGATGTTACCAGGTGTTATTTTCGAAAATAATGAGTGTGAAGCTTGCATTTTAGGCAAGCATTGTAAGAATGTTTTTCCAAGATCATCTACTGTTTATGAGAAGTGCTTTGATTTGATTCATTCTGATGTTTGGACTGCTCCTTGCATATCTAGGAATAATCATAAGTACTTTGTGACATTCATTGATGAAAAATCTAAATACACCTGGTTAACTCTCATTCCATCTAAAGATAGGGTCCTTGATGCATTTAAAAACTTTCAATCTTATGTGACTAACCATTATCATGCTAAGTTTAAAATTTTTAGATCAGATAATGGAGGAGAGTACACAAGTCATGCCTTCAAGGATCACTTAGCTCGTCATGGGATCCTTCACCAGACCAGTTGTCCTTACACTCCACAGCAAAATGGAGTGGCTGAGAGGAAGAACCGCCATCTCATGGAGATTGCAAGGTCCTCAATGTTTCAAACGAATGTGCCTAAGAAGTTTTGGAGTGATGCTGTGACTACTGCTTGCTATCTCATCAACCGCACACCCACAAAGGTCCTGAATGATCAAGCCCCCTTTGAGGTTCTCAACAAGTACAAGCCATCAGTGGACTATCTACGGGTCTTTGGGTGCCTCTGCTATGTACTGATTCCTGGAGAGATGAGAAACAAGTTAGAAGTCAAGAGTACAAAGGCGATGTTTATAGGCTACTCCACAACTCAGAAGGGATACAAGTGCTATGATCCAGTGGCAAGAAGAGTTCTGGTGTCTAGGGATGTCAAGTTCATAGAAGAAAGGGGGTATTATGAGGAGAAGAATCAAGAGGAGTTGAAGGACCTTACCTCGGATAAGGCCGCAACTCTTAGAGTTATCTTGGAAGGTCTTGGCATTGGAGTGACCAAGCAACCGAATGGAAGTGGTCCAACAGGGACAAGTGAAGCAAATCAGCCTTCCCACCTTGATCATGAGGGGGGAAACACTGAAGATCAGGAAGGTGGAAGTTCTGACAGCAGTGGAGAGTTTGATTCAGGTCAAGAGGAGTTTGATGATCCTCAAGAGGAAGATAGAAGTTCAGCGTCTCATGATCAAAGTGGTGATGCTCAAGAAGGTCAGAGAAGTCCAAGCCCTGATCATCAAGAGGAGGAAGAACCTGAGGGAAGGGAAGTAGAACAGCAACAACAGTTGAGGAGAAGCTCTAGGATAAGAAGACCACCATCTGATTGGGTCAATACTAGGGTCTACTATAATGCCCAAGCTGTTGCGCACCCATCTCAAGTGGTCTGCTCTTTTACTCAGTATCCAGAAGAGCACTGTTCCTTCATGGTCAGCCTAGATGAGAGCTACATACCAAGGTCCTATGAGGTAGCAGTTAAAGGCAAAGAATGGAAGGAGTCAGTTGGTGCTGAGGCAAGTGCAATGATCAAGAATGACACATGGTATGAAAGTGAATTGCCAAAAGGGAAGAAGGCAGTGACCAGTAGATGGATCTTTACTATAAAATACTTGGCGAATGGAAAGATTGATAGGAAGAAAACCAGATTGGTTGCAAGGGGCTTCACTCAAACCTATGGAGAAGATTATGTGGATACTTTTGCAGCAGTTGCAAAACTTCACACTATTAGGATCATCCTATCTCTTGCAGTTAATCTTGAGTGGGGACTATGGCAAATGGATGTGAAGAATGCTTTTCTTCAAGGAGAACTTGAAGATGAGGTCTACATGCACCCTCCACCAGGCCTAGAGCACTTAGTGAAGAAAGGAAATGTGTTCCGGCTCAAGAAGCCAATCTATGGTCTTAAACAATCTCCTAGAGCATGGTACAACAAGCTGAACACCACTCTCAATGGCAAAGGGTTCAAGAAATCTGAACTGGACCATACCTTGTTCACTCTTCCGACCACATCAGGTATAGTAGTCCTTCTTGTGTATGTTGATGATATCATCATCACAGGAAGTGACAAGGCAGTTATCCAATCAACTAAGGACTTCCTTAAATCTGTGTTTGAAATTAAAGATTTGGGAGAGATGAAATACTTTCTTGGCATTGAGATATGTAGATCCAAGGAAGGTTTGTTTCTGTCTCAAAGAAAGTATACATTTGATCTCTTGAAAGATGCAGGGAAACATGGAGGGAAGACAGCAAAGATGCCACTAGAGGATGGGTACAAGGTTCCTCGTGAGGGGGAGATTGAAGATAACCGGCCATTCCATGATCCTAAGCTTTATAGAAAGCTTGTTGGTAAGTTGATCTATCTCACCATTACTCGACCTGATATATGCTTTGCTGTGAATCAGGTGAGTCAATACATGCAAGTCCCAAAGGAACACCATTGGCATATGGTTGAGAGGATCCTGATGTATCTAAATGGATCACCAAACCTTGGAGTATGGCTGGGATGCAATAAGAGCACTGAAGTGGTGGGCTATTGTGACGCGGATTGGGCAGGAGATAGGCTGGATAGGAAGTCGACCACTGGATATTGTACCTTCATAGGTGGGAACCTAGTTACCTGGAAGAGCAAGAAGCAGAAGGTGGTCTCCTGTTCCAGTGCTGAAGCTGAGTATAGGGCGATGTTAAAACTTACAAATGAGCTGGTGTGGATCAAAGGCATCTTGAAGCATGTGGAGGTTGATCAGTCTACACCAATGACTATGCATTGTGATAATCAAGCAGCGATTCATATAGCTTCCAACTCAGTCTTCCATGAAAGAACCAAGCACATTGAGGTCGATTGCCACAAGGTGAGACAGATGATTGGGTTCGGTGTAACCTTGCCGTGCTACACAAGGAGTGAGGATCAGTTGGCGGATGTGTTTACAAAGGCTGCTAGACAGAAGACAATGGAGTCCATCCATGTAAGGTTGGGGCTCATTAATCTAACCCAACTTAGCTAATCCCCTGCCATGAGGTCTCTACTCTTTTTCCCTCATCAAAGTGTTTTATCCCAAAAAGGGTTTTCTCTTTGGTGAGGTTTTTAATGAGGGAGATCTCATAGCCTTCCAAGCTTGACTTGTTCCATATGGTCAAGCTTGAGGGGGAGTGTTAAGTGGAGGTATCTATCTTGGGGATGATTAGAAAGAAGAGAGAAGAAGGGTTTGGGTCGACCTTGTCCGTACAAGGCCGTACAGGCCGTACAAGGCCGTACAAGGCCGTACAAGGCCGTACAGGCCGTACAGGCCGTACAAGGTCGACCAAAAGCATTCGACCAGTTTTCACCATTCGGGTAAAACCAAAGTTACCCGACTCCTTTACTAGGAAGGTAAGCTTATCCATCCGTTGGAAAGGAAGAGGAGAGCCGCGTGGACAGGCTGGCATGGACTGGAAGGATCAGCATCTTGTCAAAGATACTGATGCCATTTACTTGGCCAGGAAGCCTCGGTTTGAATTAGGCGCGCCCCCTCCTCAACCACAGCCACATCATTTACCTTCTGCTTTTCGAAAACCCTTGTAACTCTCTCTATATAAGCATACCCCGAGTGGATGAATAAATCATACAATTCTCTCTAATATTTTCGAGTCTCCAAACATGTTCTTCATAGTCTCTCATAATCTCTCTTCTCGTGAAGTCTAAACCAAATCTTTCCTCTCTAAGTCTGTTCTTAATCTCTTTCTGGTTACTTTTCTTCTTAGTTATCAAAAATCTCACCCACGAAATTCCTAAGGAGAATTGAGCCTCCTCCTTCAGTATTCTCTCTGGTTCAGACACTCTCATATTCTCTCTATGTCTCATCCACTCTCTCATACTCAGAAACTCTCATAAAATCTCCATAATCTCTCATTCTCTCATACAAGGCAATTCTGCCTCATACTATTGTCTCTCATCCATTCTCTTGTTTTCTCTCAACAAGACTCTCACACACTTTCATTCTCACCATATTCTCTCTATTCTCACATGGTATCAGAGCTACAAGCTCCTGAAAACCTTTCTTACTTCCGCAAATGAATCTCTGTTCAAGTTTCTCTTTAAAATCTGCTTGGTTACATCCTTTTATCCTCTGGTCCAAAGGTCTTCCAGGAGGGAAGAACCTCACCAGAACTCAAGATAGAGAAGTATCTCATTCTCTGTAACTCAAGAAAGCTTCAACTCAGTTCAGCAAGCTTCATCAAAGGCCAGTTTCAAATCCAATCTCCTGCAAAACCAGTAGGAATATTCTTTTGTCCACTTGTCCAAAACTCTCCAAGATGGAGAAAACAAATGAAGTGGTGACCCCAGAGACTTCCAAGGGTCCAAAGAAGATATCAAAACACCTCCTCTTGTCCAAAATGCTGAAGAAAACCCATGGAGAAAAAAAAATTTGGAGCAAGGTCACTGAAGAAGCTTCAAAGTTTGGCTGTTCAAACTATTCTCTGGGACACAAAGCTGAAGCTCTTTATTTGATCCCCAAAACCCACGACCAGAAAGAGGACATGAGGTGTTTGAAGTGTGTATCTGACCT
>CAJHQP010005652.1:0-44300 GCA_905132765.1 Moricandia arvensis | reverse complement strand
GTCTCACTGGCCATCATGATCGTTAACGATTCGTGGGCCGTCGTCGGTAAATACCATAAAAGCCATATGCTACTCACACTCGCTTGCATCATAAGACTATCTCCACCGCTCCCATGGAGCTCGGCGAGTCGCAGGTCTGCTGCTTCTCCGCCACGTTCATGCTATAATCAAGATAACCAAATCTGAGCCTGCCATCTGCCGAAAAAAGCGCATGGTGGCTCATTCATAAGAGAGTGCGGCGGAGCAGGAAGATATGGTGATGCATCGTTATCATGACGGCAGAGGAGGAGGAGCCACTATGTCGTCGGCAGTATACGAAACATGGACATGTATCGCCAGAGAATATGGTGGTGGCTTACGTGTCCACACACATTGTGTGTTGCTGTGTTATATGTATCTCTCTTGTGTGTTTGTGTGTGTGATGAGTGCAGTGAGTGAAAGTTGACAGGTTTTCGTTTCTTTTTAAACTGAGGAACGAGAGACAGAAATTAATGGTGACGTCATTAGTCGTCATCGTCCGTCAACTGACTTAACAAGTTGACTTCTTTTGACTGACTCTGATAAAAGGAATCTTTAGTTATGGAAGAATTGCCTTTCGTTTTTCACGTCGCTTCTCCGTCTCTCAACCGTCAGTATGCCATTTAGCTTACTTTTTACATTAACATGGGTTAACCTGGGCATATAAAAGGTACAAACTAACTTAATTTCGCCATAGCAGAAATCCATATTTTTTGAGCCGATTCCATATCTGTACAGGTGTCTAAGAACAATATAACTCAATTTCGCATAACAGATAAATTGAAGTTGAAACATATCAACATCCTAACCCCGTCTTTTTACTATCCAACTACACTATCCCAGACTGAATTAAACTAACCCCATCCATGTAGCTCACTTGAAGTAAAACTAGATAGTTGGGATTTAAGAAAAAAATTAAGTTATAGATAGAACTGTAAATATAGTTTTTCTTTTGTCAAAGTAAAATATTTAGCTTATACACATGGTAACCTTTTACTTTAAAAAACGTTTATCCTTCTATCTACCTAATATATTATATTAGGTGTTTTCGTGTGCGCTTGAAGATATAATCATCTAAATTACTTATTAATACATATTACTAATTCAAAGATTATTATGATACATTATTGTTTATGTTCTTAAAATTTTAAATAGAATATAAAATTATTTATATATGAAAAGTTTATCAACAAAATATATATACTTATTATATATTGCGTTAAATTTTTAAAAACTCTCATATATTATGAATATTCTGAAAATTTGTTTATACACTACATATATTATTATAAATAAAAATTTGAAATTAGTCAAATTAAAAAAAAATATTTAATTATGCATCATTTTCTTATTTTTAACCTTCTATGATTGATTAATATTATTTTCGAATAACAACACAATATACATACTAATTATTTTTATTTTCTTTAATTCTATTATATTAATTTTATCAATTATCTAATCTAATAAGTTTAAATTGTTTTTTTGCCAATTTTTATGTTTACCACATTATTGATACAATTATTCATTTTTACTTTTACTAAACAAATATTTTCACAAATATCTTCTTTTTAAAAGGCAAAAGACTCTTAGATTATTTAGAATCCTAAATTTCACATTTTAGAATCCTACACACCCCTCAATTCTAATCTCTAAGTCTTAAATTAATTAACCATAGGGTTATAAGTATTTTTTCTCTTTTAAAAATAAAGGTAGAAATGATTAAGGTAAATATGAAAAGTGATGGTAAAAATGTGGTATTTTTGACAATTTATCAACTTTCATGAGAACTTAAGTGAAAAAATCAGTTTGGAAATAGTAGTATAAATTTTAAAATAATAATAATATATTAAATTAAAATTAGGCAAAATATATGCAACTATATTTTTATATAAATATACAATAAGAAGAAGTAAACGGATGGTATACGTTTTATTATTAATCTTTCTTAAAAATATTTGTTCACTTGTTGAATTCTGAAGCTAGTATAGATGATATTATTATTAAGTTTAAAATAATCAATACATTTGCAAAACAAGATAAAATAATCTATATAATAATAAAATAAAAAATTTAATCTCTTATTTTAAAATATATCTATATTGTTTTGATTAATAATATATCGATAAGCTATCCATTATATATGCACACAAAAAAAATTCCAACTTAAATAATCGCTATAGGGAGAAAAATGGTCATTCTATTAAGTTTTCTAATCTGTAGATTTTGTACTTTTTAAATATCCTCACATTTTAAATTAAATGTCACACAACAATTGTTTAAAGTTTGGGAAAAACTTGTTTTAGAATTTTAATTGTTTACCATGATTTAACGTCAGGTAAGAATTATAAAAACTGTTAGATATTACATTTTTACCAAGAGACATCTTCTTTTTTTTTCAGATACATGAAACAAATTTTTACATGATTTTTCCCTCTTTAAATTTGGATAAAATTTTCAAACCGACATTGTTATAAACTCAAATTACTATCTTTCTGTTTTAAAAATAATTCCATTTTGACATTTTTTTATACATAGAGGTTATTTTATAATATTATGTAATTTATATTTAATTTAAGTTTAAAATAATTATAAATTATATTAATTTTATAAATAATTTTATTTATCTCAATACTATTAATAAATATGTATAATTTTAATAATTTTTTAATCTGTGTGTGAAAGTTTCAAGCTAACATTTTTTGTAAAACAAAAAGGCTAGTAGTTAAACCAAAAGATTTCAGGAATCCCAAAGTAATTCCTATAATTTCATAATATGTTCTTACCATTTAAGATATGTACAGTGGTTTGATTAAATTTGTAGTGGGAAGAATATTAGATAACAATAAATAATAATAATATCTCGTCTTAACATTAGTAGCAAAAAAAAAAGAAGTAAATATATCTCGTGCAGCATTCTTGATGGCAAACGGACACTGTACAGATAAATAAAATACAAGAAAGACACGACTTAGCTTATTAGCTTGGAATGTAGGAGAGACAAAAAGATGGTTAAAGGCATTATTTCACGCAAACCCATGTGAGCAGCATACAAATCTACTTTATCACTTAATTAATTATGTACTTAATGAACACTAATTAATCTTAAAATCTTGATGTGCTTTGGTCGTGTTCACATTACCAGCAGCGATGTGTGTTAGACATTCACTTATTTTTCTTACAGTTACTTATACAGCTTTTTCTTTTACTTATACAGCTTTTGACTGTTAGTAATTGTTAAAATCTTTTAACTCAACCGTTTTAAGTTTCTAATCAAATCTAATAAAAGTTTCAGCTAAAAATATCATCAAGTCAGGTAAAATAAAAAAAACAAATTAAATGTATTAAAACTTCATATTTGGTTTTCCTCAAAGTTCTTAAATATTTCTTTAAAATAATAAAATGGTAATACATGATTGAAAATAGGAAATATGTTTTATTATGTGAACAACACTATAAATATGCATTTCTTCTATTTTTGAAGTAATATTAAACTCCAAAATAAATACAAAAGATACGAGTGGATTTCTTGTTGATTCGCTTTGATGATCTGTTTGTATATCAGTGTGATTGGTATTTGCTTCCATCCATGATAAGTCACGTTAGCCAGCATTTTTTTTTGGGTAGAATCGATATAAGTAAGATATTGAAAAATATCTCATATAATTATTGCCTAACTTAAGACAAATTAAATAATAATATTATTTATAGATATTTATTACTTTTCGATTGATACATTGCAAGTATGGCATCCGAATAGTAGGATTACTGCATATATACCAATCTATAGTAGGAACACGTTAAGTCAGTAACTATATGATATCGGCCTAAATATCATTATTTATTATCCATCGTTTGAGATCAAAATAACTCCTGACAAAGCCACACAGACACTATCCATAACTAAAATCTGTAGCTTTGGATTTCTAGCTTTATAATTTAAGTTGTAGATTTTGGGATTGTAGGCGTAGAGTTATTGCTATAGATTTATTTCAAAAGTTTTAAAATTACTAAATAAAAGTTGTATTGAAATTGATTTTTAGAGCTTATCTATATTTTTAAAAAATCTGGACTGTAACTTTAAACTTTTTAACTAAAACATCATTAGTAAATAGTAAGTAAATTAACTGTGAAAAATAAAAGTTGTGGAAACTACACACAGCATTTACCAATTATCTCTGAGAATGCACAATTTTCTCTTCTTCATATTTGTTTTGTTCTAAAATTTATCCACATTTAGATAATTTTATTCAATTTACCCAATTCCGATCCCGGTTAATCCAAAATTAAACCAAAATATATGTTAAAACAAGTTTACAGTTATATAGTGGATCACTTAATATGAAAACATAAAAATTAAAATATTATAAAAGAAAATTTGTACAGTCATTACTTTTCAAAATGTAAAAGTGAGCTTTATGTCATCATAAAGTTAAAATAAATATTTACATCTTAAAAAAAATTATTTATGTAAATTGTGGTTTATGATTTTCCGTAATCCAGAGTGAGTATTATTCACACAAATATTTTCAGTAATAACTTTTCGGTCTGTAGTCGTCCTATGAAAATGCATTTTCCCTGAATTAAGGGAAATTATTGTTCTTCTCTATGTCCTCAATCTATATTTATAAAATGGGTACGTTAATAAATGTATCTGGAGATTGTCCCTTCGAAATCACTATATATTAATCAGATGAGTCAATACATAATTTTATTTTATAGAGGGCGTGAAAGGTCCAACGAAAGCATTCTTTTCATTTAGAGGATCGGCTCTGTAGGTCCATGAGAATCATCTAACTAAAGATACTTCATATGATTATACACATAAATTCTGGTCATCCCTAAATATCCGTATAGATAGAAGTATATGCATATTATCGGTAATAACCTAATCTCATTCTATTGCATATTTATCTAACATTTGTTGCATTGCAGACATTTTAAGGCAAACGTTTCAGACATTTCAAAACATAAAATAAATAGTCAATGAGACGGTGCCCCACATAAAGAGGAGACATACATAATAATTCGCAATCGTTACGAGGACATTGGATCTCGATTCCTACAGTGGATGGATGTACTATGGGACTAGTAAGAAACATATTTTGTGTAGCCTATGAGGGCAAAATCGCCACAAGTTGATGGGAAAGATCATGCAAAAGGAAAATCTATAGATCAATCGATGACAATAAAGACTTTTTCCATGTGGTGGTGGTAAACTTTGTTGCATATTGTACCAAAACCATACGTTTTTATGCTGTCGTTGGTCATAACTAGTTTCAAGTTCTTAAGATCCAATATGAAGTGTTAGTTTCTTTTGTTTATTTGTATCTCTAAGCAATTTTTTTTTTTTAAAAAAAAACCAGAAATTCTGTGTCCAAACCCTTAAGACCATCTCCAACGTTGCTTTATTTTCCACTGTTTGCTTCATTTTGAAGCAACTTTTCTTCAATGATGCTTCATTTTTTGCTTCAAAATGAAACAATGAACAGTGTTGCTTCAAATTTGAAGCAATACTGTTCATTGCTTCATTTTTGAAGTTGACTTTCTAAATTATAAATTGGTCCTTAACTTTTATTGTTCCTTCTTTTTGATAAAAATAAACTGTAATAATTAATATAATCCAATTATTTATAATATTTCGTTATTATATTAATTATAATAGAAATATTTTAAAAACATATATGAAATAAAAGATAACATATATAATTATATAAAACTGAAATACATATTGATAACATCAAATTAAACATGAAATACTTAATACAAATTGTGGGAAAGATACACGATTGATGCTTCTTTATAAAATCTAGTTTTATTATTCTTCATTTATGTTATGTGTAATAATTTTATCATAAATAATATTGCATTTATAAACAATTGAGTGAATTATTGTTAAAAAAATTGTTGGATACAATTAGTAAATATGAAAAAGTATTAGGTGTTTCTAATAATTAATGATAAAATAGAAATAGAATATACTTAGAATATTCCATTTTGAAAAATGAAGCAAACCATTGGAGAGAAATTTACTTCATTTTGAATAAAATGGATTTTGAAGCAAAAAATGAAATCAACCATTGGAGATGCCCTAATCCTCTAGACAAAAACTATAAATGTATATTAATTTCGTCTCAATCGTTATTTAATCAATTTGACCTCTAAACTTCCTCTAGGATGCTTATCAGTTGAGATAACGACACTTGGAATATTTATACCAGTTGAGATAACAACACTTGGTAATTTATGCAACTTTTAACTGTACATTTCATAATAATATATAAATTGGTACTAGTATAAAACTTTTCATAGTAAATTAGTCTATTAGTTGCCTACGTATTCATGTTTTTTTGCTTTGTTCTATTGAGTGTATTTTGGTCCATTGCAGTATTGGTCTAGTGGCTGTAACCACATGCAAGTCCAAAGAAATCCTGATTTCGAATCTATAATCCCGCATTACTAGTAATTATCAGCGGGTCCGGGACAATAAATAATGAGAAGTTTATCACAAAATATTAATGGCAATAAGCAAACATTATAGTCCATGCCTATAGAAAGCAATGATAATAGCGAAAATGTAGGCAATGAGTAGACAAAGAGTTTATGATCAAAACAAATGAAAGGTGTAGGGTTACTTCTTGGTTGAAAGAAAAGTATGTTCATGACAAATCAAAGAATAAGACGGTCTGATTTAGATGTTTCTAAGTGATCCCATCATTTTGTTTTGTTATCTCTTTATTGTTGTTTGTTAATTAAGACTCTCGTGCATGTTTTTCTATGTGTTTGTCTAATCTTTTGGAAAGGAGGAAAGGTCAACACGCACAATAGTTTCTCCACCATTTTCACATACCCTCCATTTCCATCTAGCTCCTTAAACTTTGAAAATTTGCATTTTAGTTTTCTTTTTAGTGGCCTTAATTTTTTTCCATTTCATCATTTAGTTTTTGTAGATTCAGAGATAATCATTAATTTCTTGATTTGTTTTAAAAAAAAATACTTTATTGATAGATTTATGAAAATCAGAGTTAATAACTACGCCTAATATATCATACCCTAAAGAAATATATTCTAGACGATTTTGTAATGTCCTAGATTTTCTAACATAAGTGGAAACCAACAAACTCGTTGTGGATGAACATGCTTTTCATATTCTCCGAGTGCAGCAGCTTTAATCCACATACACAAAGGTCGAGTTTAAAGACCGATTATCAAACATCATCTCCTATAATTAAAGTAAACCTCCAAAATATATAGGTTTACTAAATCCAAAATATACCCAAAGAAAAAAAAACATATGAAGGAGAACTCTAACCATCTATTTTCATATTCTTACCCAAAATAACACTTCACAAATAACAGATACAAGTTCCGATCGTCGGATTGAACTCTCCACATAAATCTCTATAAACTCATTTTTATTAAAGCAAATTTAGCTATCGAAGAATCTTCGGATAAAATGTTCAATAAAACCATTTTACATTTCAAATTTAGCAAAGCTTTTTTATTATGTGCAGAATGATATTAATGACCTTCACAACCCATGGAGACTGAGCTATAAGTTCCCATATAAAAGGTTGCTCATAATCTCTCCAAATACGAACACCCGTTCTACACTTACCAACTAAATCCATAAGACGAAATGCTTATACTATTTTCCAAACAAAATCATTCGACCCAGACTTTAAATAATATATAATATTTTTATAGAAACTAATATTAGGCCATCTTTAACCATAAAAAACTCAATGGGTTTCTTAGTTTTTTTTTTTTTTTTTTAAGTGAACCAATCGCAAGTTGACACGTGTCAGTGGAGCCCGTGAACAGTGTAAGAAACTCTTAAAAACCGGTTCTTAGTTTATAGTTTTTGTAACCGGTTCTTACACTGTTCATGGGTCCCACGCCTTAAGAAACCCACTTAAAGACCCCCTTTAATTGTGCTCTTAGTTCTTCCGATTTATAGTTGTCAGACAATTAAACTCTATAGTAGGCACTAAACAAAAAACTGATCGCTGACCATGATGAAATCACACTTGGTATGTCAATACTGCTTTAGTTTTACGCTTCAATACTATAGGTATGTAAAAATGAGTGGATGTCTATCTCGAGCACTATATATATATTTGGCTAGATATAGGAA
The DNA here is from genome assembly GCA_905132765.1 of Moricandia arvensis. Classification (NCBI taxonomy): domain Eukaryota; kingdom Viridiplantae; phylum Streptophyta; class Magnoliopsida; order Brassicales; family Brassicaceae; genus Moricandia; species Moricandia arvensis. The sequence continues at coordinate 36,145 of CAJHQP010005652.1, read as the reverse complement.
GACCCTTAAGGCCGAAATTAAGAACATGATGAACAAGTAACTTTCCAAAACAGGTAAAATGGGTTAGGCTTTGAACGTAATGATACCTCTTTTGATTTGGAAAGTCAGCGGGATGCAATTGGATTTTAGTATATTTGAAATTAAAAAACATGTTATTCCTTTCACTTTTTTACCTTTTTAGGTAACAAGCAAAAAAAATATAGCTAGCTTCTTTTTACCATCTACTTAATTTGTTGACCACACTTTTTGTCAAAGAACATAAACATCCATGATTCACCAAATTAGTAAAACACACACACACACACACACACTTATATATATATATATATATATATATATATATATATTGGAGACTAAGTTAAATGATATGAAAACTTGAACACATAGTAAGTGTGTTGACACCAAAATCCATGCTTAAAATATTAACCAATAGTAATAAACAGTGATCCTAATTTGCTTCCAGTTTGATGGTATACATAAACCTATGGTAGACAACTCATTTTCAGCCTAAAAACTTCAGAACAAATACATTTCTAAAATCTCATCTTCAGCTTATTATACAAAAGCATCCTAAAACAATTTGTTTGTTTTCTAGTGTTTATATTTTAGAGGACTTGGAGCTGATGTACTTACCAAACTAATTGAAATATATATTACATCAAGAATGGTGTTTCTTTTATTGAAAGCACTAGTTCGTGGCAAGTACAAACATAAGATCAATGTCAAATCTTCAAAATCAAAACCAAAATGAAATCTTGAAGGTGGAGGGAGGAAGAGGTGCGAAGTTGACTAACAGTGACAAAGAAAGATTGGTGTGGCAAAATGCACCTTCTCTAAGATAAGCCTTCCCCCCATCACTGTCCTTTTCTTTCTCTTCCCTTTCCTAACCTTTTAGCCTTTTTAATTCTTATCTTGTTTCATTTCTAAAACTAATTTGCCAAAGAAATAACAAATATTCCAGTAAGAGTAAGACTATCATTTTTTTTTCTTATGAACTTATCTTTATCTTTTGTCATCCCATTTGGGAGTCAAGCTTATAAGCTAACAAAAAAAAGAACCTCCGTGGTAAACTTAGATACATAAACATGCACGAGAAGAGAAATCAAAAGAGCAAAAAAGAGGTAACCAAACTTTTATGAGGTGAAAAGTATTGAAAAGAAAGTTTGAAGAATTTTAACGGAATTATTAAAAACACTTGAACGAATGTTGAAGAATATCAAGTCTACTTGATTCTGATTGATATAAACGTGGGAAAAAGTCAACTAATAGCTGACCTTACAGTGGTTGGTTAGATTTGTACTCTATTTCTAACATACAAATACAGAGAAGTATACACTAACACACAGAAGAAACACACATACACGTAATACTGTTGCATTTTTTATTGTTGACATGGAAACTGCGGATCATGATCCAACTGACTAATTCTCCGAGACATGTCCAGTGGTGCCTGACAGATCCGGTTACTCGCAAAGAAAGTTAAAGACCTTGTCACTTATCCACAAGGATAGGTAATTTGGGAGACTAGGAAGAAGGTTTTGAACCCGGAACCCTTAAGACCTTTTGAACCGCCTTAAGCACCCGACCTCGTGGTTTACTGTTGCATATTGTTACAACACTGAATCTGAATCTAGATGCCAACTAACAAAAACAGTTCTAGCTTTCTTGATATCTCGTTTTATATAGGTAAAAACGTTCAGGGATTGAAACTTAAATAACTACTAGTGAGTAATAGCGACTTGTTCGACCTTTAGATGTCATAAAATTAATTGTGCTAGACACAAGATTTTGTGAATCATACGGTTGACTATATGAATGGTTAAATTCGTATATGTATATACTTTAATTTGACATGACAAGTTGATTTTGCGTGAACATTGTCAAAGATGCAATGTAATAGATGTTTAAAAAAATCCAATGTTTTTATATCCATATAAATTCCTTTATAGAATTTGGTAAGTTCACACTCAGCTTGTGAACATAATAAACCAATATATTGGACGAAAATATACAAGGCTGGCGGAACATATATAACCTTTCTAGGCTTTGGTTTAAACCGTTACTCAATGGCGGCCTCATATAATAACCAATTTTTTTAACAAATTAGCAAAGGATATCGTAACATTTCGGGTAAATCTTCGAATAGACATTTTTAAAAATTTTTATCACAAAACTAGATTTCAAAAAATAAATATCATTTTTTTTTGAAAATTTTTAATATTTTTATCTATTCTATTAAAATAGAGTCTTAAATTTATCTACCACTAAAAGTTGTCATTTAATTTTTGAACTGTTTCAAGATTATTAGTGTATTACATAATTTATGGTACCATTTAATTAAAAAAATATTTATAATTATCCATATTACTCAATTATCCATCTACATTTATAATCTTTCGTATCTTACATAAATATAGCAACTTCAACAAAATATGGTAATCAGAATATACTATATTTTTTTAAAAGTAAACCAAATATACTTTTGATTTTTTAAAAATAAAAATCCAAATATTTTTAGTTATATATAATTTTTAATATACAAAAAATATATCCGCATTTTTAAGGGCGAGTCAAAATTTAGTTTTAGTTTAAGTCTCACCTTCAAAATCTTACTTTATAACTCTAAATTTAAGTATAAAGTAACTAATACAAGTGGTATAAATATATATTTACACTTTTTGATAAAAAATACATATATATATATATATATATATATACATATATATATATATATTGATTATTAATTATTATTTTGGTGACAATTTTTTTTATAGTTTATATTATGGTATTCCTCTAACATTTTTCGTTAGACCGGAAAAGACAACTAAATCCATCGTTGTTGACAAACGATGAAACTTACAGATCTTTACACTCCGAAGCTATCTTTGTCCGAATCCTACAAAACGTACGGTTTCTCGTGCCACTTAAAACATTAGTCGCTGTAGAACGTTCAACGCAAATCGTTAGCTCTTAGCTGTCACACTCTAGAAGACCACACCGCTTTCTCCGCAACGGCATTGTCGCCGGCATGAGTTGTAAAATCTCTGCCGTATAACTTTTGACCTAAAGATACGAGTTTGGATAGCCGAGGGGCCGTGATGAAGGAGGAACATCGTACGTGTCTATTGCTCATTGGACATGAGGAGAGTAGCGGCACGTGCGTCTAGAAAAAGAGCATCAGGGTAATGATCGTGATTCGAGACCACTATAAGAAGAGTGTCCACGATTTTGATTTCAATGGAAAAAAGTTCGTTGACTAATGGAAATGTATCTCTTTGGTTTCTTAAACCTCAAATTATTCACTACTTAGGTATCAGTCTGGTCTAGGTTTGATTTTCAATCTAAATGATCTTCATATTGGATTGTAACAAATGATCAATCCATTATCTGGCATTATTCAGAAACTATTCATATTTGGATCATAAAGTATGGTATTCTATAGTAGTAAGTGTATTTTTCCTGGGATCGACCTGATCAATAGATATAGCTTTATCAAAAAAAAAAATATTCACTATGTCCTTTTATTATTTTCTTATTTTGTTTTGTTTATTGGTCGTATAATCACTACCTTCACGGTGTGAAGGGAAATGATTTATAGCGGGTTATTCATTTACGATTAGAATTTGTTAAAGACTCTGGTCTCATAAAAAAGTATTGGCCCGATTATGGGCCCAATCAAATCGAGCTGGTCCAAGTCGTGAGACTCACTTCCATTACTTTCGGTTTGGTGTTGGTTCTTTCATTTACCTTTTGCTCAAGTGCGAGCCGGCTTGGTTAAGGTTTTATAGGTCTTTGATTGGTCTATGTTAAAACGATACTTTCCTTAGAACTTTATTAGTAATCTCTTCATACGTATCCATTCCCAACTAAATAAACTGAACACAATATCAGGACCTCTCCTAGTTTTTCTCCTCATCGGATAACTCAGTCAAACTACAAAAATAAACAATCTAATAGAAAACAAGATAGAATTAAAAGAGAGTGTAGGATACTGTCGAAATGGCTCATGGATGTTAGAGAGTGTAGAGATCGATAGTTCGGCAAAACAGCCGAACATTAATGTCAAGAAGAATGAATGTTGCGTGAAGAAGAATGCGTCCAGGGGTGTGAGATTGCACATATGTTTTGATGTTACTTTTATACATGTAAACGTTTAAGGTATGAATGAAAAAAAATATGTTATGTTTCAAAAAGATTATAGTCTTGTCTACAATAATATCAGAATTTAATCATTGTTCACCATTTTAATTAATTTTTGATATACTAAAAACAAAATGAAAGTAGTTAGCAGAAAAAAAGCAATGGAAGTGGAGTGGAGTTGGTAATATGAGAACGAAGTGTATGGAAGAGTCCACCTTGTTAGGCAATAGGTAGTTTTGTACGCATGGCTAAATCATAGAGATATCCACAGTATGTAATATGTATGTTTCGAATAACATGGATTCCATAAGATTTTCCAAAGATCTATAAAATTACATAAATGAACAATTATGCAAAAAATTGTGTTGCTATAGGGGAAATTCCACTGCCTAGAACTTAGAGCACCCCCATTAAAGGTTCACAATAGGGGTTCACACAAATTCTAAAAAAAAAACTAATATAATAATGATAAAGTTACGAACCCGCCTCTTGCAAGTTCACTGGGATGAATCTGTATCATCACTGTTCCATGGGCCCCACGACACGTGGCGGCCCGCAATTGATTTAATTTTTTTTTTAAAAAAAATCAAAAAAAAAATTAATAATAAAAAATTTAAAATTTGAACCTCAAAAAAGGGTTCATTGATGTACATGCTCTTATAACTAACTAATCTTATGACATTTTTTTTATTAACGTGGGATATCCCGGATCTATGAAAAGATTCAAATTAATTTTCAAAGGGAAGTTCATCCTACATATAGACTTTCTTTCTCGATATACAAATGAACCCGAAAACATCAGCAATTCATATCCATGTAAGTGTCTATGTACAATGTAACTTAGTTTCACGAAACATGTAAATCGAACCTGAAATGTATTAGCGTCTCCGCTCCGTCCTCTTACCACCCGACCAACTGTCTCAGACAATCCTATGACATTCTTGATAAGTTAATGAGACAGTTTCACCTCGAGCTATCGATATAAAGACATCAATTTGTAACTAGTTATTACATAAATTCTAAGTGGAATACGTTTTTATTACAAAAATCTGAAAAGTATACTCTGTTTCTTTTTTCTTTTTGACGTTATTAAGGATTGGCTAATCTTTTGTGCTTAAGGTAAAGCATCTTAATTAATCATCATTAATCAAATAGAGTCAAATGTTAATAAAAAGAAGGTTGAATATATGCATAATTATAAAAGCGAGTATACACATCGAATATTGTTAGTTCGAAACGAAAATACCCAAAACAAAGCTTCGAAATCATAAATAGAATAACATTTGTGAGAGATTTATAGTACATGCTATGTTATGTTATGATTTTGGGTTTGAGAGGACTACAGATTTTGGTACATAATATTGTGATATTTTATATAATATATTAAAAGAAACAATATTCAAATATACATTGGAAACAATTATACAACTAGAATAAATTATAATATATGATTTATTAACTTTTATAAATATATGCATATTCAGCCTTTCTATTAACAATAACACTTATACATGACCGCGTGGTTAACACTTCTTTTAATTAGACGTATCAACTTACCATATGGACGCATGCATATATTTTTACGTGAAACACAAAGGTTTTAGAAAATTTTATAATTATTCTCATGTTTATATATCCACGTATAAATTAGATTGACTGTCACACTACTGTAAATAACTAAAATGAATATATGTATGTGTTTACAGCTTACTGTTTACTATATATTGTTGGAGTCTTAAATAGAAATCAAGGGTTGGTGCAGCTACAGTATATATGTGAAAACATTTTCGCACATAAAAATATATATGTGAAAAATAAACAATAAAGCCGTACAAATATCTTTTTTAGTCTAATCAAACTCGCTTCACATACCAATCATGTGTAGATCATACGCTTATATATATATGGTATACACTTTTGAATGCTAATTTATTTCGTGAAAAAATAGTAGTTTTTTTATATTTGACTTTTTGAGGAATTTTTTTGTTCCAGATTATTTGACGTTTTCAAATTTCTATGTAAAATTTAATAGTAATTAATGTTAGATTGACAATAATATTATAGCTCATATATTTGTTATTGGTTGAATTGTGGTTAGGTAAATAATTAATAATGTTTTTGTTTAGAAAATAAAACAAAATTAAATGTTTCTTAATCTTTGTGCATGATCCTAGAACGTCAAATATAAAATAACGGAGGGAGTAACTGATATATAGTGTCAACTGTCAATCTAAATTTTTTTTTTCATATCTAAGTCTGAGTTCAAGTCCAACAATTTCATCTTGTTATTACAGATCATCACCAACTGATTTAATATGTATTCATTTGTTATTCACACAATTCATATAATTAATGTCTCCAAATCAAAGGTTAGTTCAGGTTTCAACTTAATATCGATTTGAGATGGTAACATTAAGGTTGTATTAGTGTTAAAACTAGAGATGGTCGAAACTGGTTCGATGTCTTAATAGCTAAAAGGTCATATATGTTTTAGAAATACAGTGGAAATCATTAAGAGATATTAGAACTTCGTTTTCAAATAATGTTTAGAATAACCTTGTATTTTTATTATTTTTTTATTAATCGAGTATTTTGGTCCCATCGAAATAGTCCAGACTAGAAACCAAAAGGAAAAAAGATTTAGCTTGCATTCATGTGTCTCATTTTGAACGATCTTCGATCTCAACGCTGAAGTACCACATGTAAATTACTCCATGTTCAGAATTTGAACCCATGTAACAATACTAACAGCTGTGAACCTTTTACTACTTGAGCTAGAAGTTCCACCTTATATTTAAAATAAAGCTCTTGTATCACGGAACATAAACATGCCTAGTTAAATAGATATTTATAACTATATTTACTACTACTGATTGTGAGTTACCAACTAAAATATTGTTAAAGACATAGTAATGGTTTTGAACTACATACTAATGATGTGAACTCGTAATTCATCGTTGGTAACCACTTAATCAGTTTTTGAATTTCTTTGTTGTTTTCTTTCCTTTCTAGAATTAATGTTATTAAAGGAAAAACTATATATTTAATTACCGACTTCAGATAGTTAGGGATAATCTGATACCTACTTGTTAGCAATCTTGTCTACATCATATTTTGATTGTAGATTGACTTTTAATTTCATCAAGATTATAAATATGAAAGACGGATAACAAGCAAACAAATCTCATATACTATAATTATTGCAAAAACAAGTATTTTGTGTATAGCAAAGCATGCCTTTGAGGATACGAACTTAAAAAGAAGTTAGGTCACTTGCTTGGGAAATAAAATTGCGAACCTTAGTTTGAGATTTTCTCAATGTTTTTTTATTCCACGATTTATTTGACAATAGCCTTCATGGATTTTGACATCTAACCCTAAGCGTAACCTTCTCTGATAGTTACAATCTCCCTCTCTTTGCTTATTCCCCAAGCAATTTTAGCTTACAAATGTTTTGACTAACTCCACATCGGTTAATCTTCTTAAAAAGTTCCCACCTGCAAAATAAAATCAAATTATTAATAAACAGATGAAGTACTTATCACTTAACATGCTTATGGAATGATGAAATCCATTTAGTAGAACCATAATCTCTGACCATAGAAGTTTATTCTTCTAGAAGTTCCCTAGGGTTGTTGTTTGTCGGGTCTGAACAACACTTAGCCAAGGACTATATCAAACGATATTAACTGCCACATTTGGTCCGAGTTACTTACTTTCTCATGTCAAAAACTGAAGTCTAGAATACTCAAAAGCGGAAGAGGAAGAGGAACTATCATATCTGAGAAACTAAGACTGGCAACTTTGCATGTCATATTTAGAATCTACGCCATAATCTTGAAAAGGAAACTACTATAGTTTTAGAGGGATTAAAGAGGGTCAAAGAGTTTGACTTATCTTTAACACCACTCAATTCATAAGCTGTTCATATATATGTTCTAACAACTAGTCGATATCAAGAGTCTCCAATTACACAAACTTCTATACCAATTATCTTTTTGTTTCTACATAAACAACTACTACAATCTTTTTCTTCAATATCTCCTGCTCAAGCAAACACCTAACTTCCCTCTCTATATATACACTAAATGTTGAAACAATGAATACACAATCTACAGCAAAACAAAAACAGAAATATAATAACAGAGGCAGAACATTTAGTAACCGTACCAGCTTTCATCAACGCTTCCCAGGTCCAAGCTCTCGCTTAATTATCCTAAGGATATAAGAGAGATGGCGTTTTGGCTTCTCTTTGCTGTTTTCTCTTGTGTTCTTCTTCCTGATCCTGCATTTGGGATTACAAGGCATTATACACTGGACGTATGTGAAAATTAGTTTATTCTGAGTAAATGTTGAGATTGTCTATGAAGGGTTGAACATGATGATGTTTTCTTTTTCACAGATCAAAATGCATAACGTGACACGTCTCTGCCACACGAAGAGCCTTGTTTCTGTTAACGGGAAGTTTCCAGGGCCTAAGCTTATTGCTAGAGAAGGTGACCAGCTTCTGATCAAAGTTGTTAACCATGTGCCAAACAATATCTCTATCCACTGGTAATAATCTTTAAACACTTTTAGCACTATTCAAAGCAATGTTTGAGTACTAACACTTGGCTTTAATCTCAGGCATGGGATCAGGCAATTACGGTCTGGTTGGGCTGATGGACCAGCTTACATAACCCAATGTCCTATTCAGACAGGGCAAAGCTATGTCTACAACTATACCATTGTTGGCCAAAGAGGCACTCTATTTTACCATGCTCACATTTCATGGCTAAGAGCAACAGTCTATGGTCCTATTATCATTCTTCCCAAACGCGGTGTTCCTTACCCGTTCCCCAAACCTCACAAAGAAGTTCCCATGATCTTTGGTGAGGAAGATGACTAATAGAAATAACCTGAGAATCTGATGAGGATTTCGGAACATTTTTACTGACTTTTATGGTTCGAAATTTCAGGGGAGTGGTTCAACGCAGACCCTGAGGCAATCATTCGCCAGGCAACACAGACAGGAGGTGGTCCTAATGTCTCTGATGCTTACACGATCAACGGGCTTCCTGGTCCGTTATACAACTGCTCGGCTAAAGGTAATTGTTGATTCCCACTACTACTTATGGCTTGGCAAGAATATGATCTGTAATTTGGCTAACCAATGATGTTAAAACAGATACATTCAGACTGAGAGTGAAGCCAGGAAAAACATACCTTCTAAGGCTAATCAACGCTGCACTTAATGACGAGCTCTTTTTCAGCATTGCAAACCACACAGTTACAGTTGTTGAAGCTGATGCGATCTACGTCAAGCCATTTGAGACGGATACTATCTTAATTGCTCCTGGCCAGACCACAAACCTCCTACTGAAGACCAAACCAAGTTACCCGGGTGCCTCTTTCTTCATGACTGCTAGACCATACGTCACAGGTCAAGGAACTTTTGATAACTCTACAGTTGCAGGCATCTTAGAGTATGAACAACCTAAACATGCGAGGACCTCTATCAAGAATCTTCAGCTCTTCACACCAGTACTTCCAGCTCTAAACGATACAAATTTTGCTACCAAGTTCAGCAATAAGCTGCGCAGCCTGAACAGCAAAACATTCCCGGCGAACGTGCCTCTGAAGGTTGATAGGAAGTTCTTCTTCACAGTAGGATTGGGAACAATGCCGTGCAATCATAAGAATAACCAGACATGCCAGGGTCCTACTAACACCACAATGTTTGCTGCATCAATCAGCAACATCTCCTTCACAATGCCAACAAAAGCTCTCCTTCAATCTCACTATTCTGGGCAATCTCAGGGAGTGTATTCACCAAACTTCCCATGGAATCCAATTGTCCCGTTTAACTACACAGGCACTCCACCTAATAACACCATGGTTACCACCGGGACAAACGTGATGGTTCTACGTTATAACACCAGCGTAGAGCTGGTGATGCAGGACACTAGCATTCTTGGTGCAGAAAGCCATCCTCTTCATCTTCACGGGTTCAATTTCTTTGTCGTCGGCCAGGGATTTGGGAACTTCGACCCGAACAAGGATCCTAAGAACTTCAACCTTGTTGACCCAATAGAGAGGAACACAGTCGGTGTGCCATCTGGTGGATGGGCTGCTATTCGATTCCTTGCAGACAACCCAGGTAAGAGAAACTATTACAAACCAAAGAAATACAGTTTTACTTTAGTCTAATCTCATATGAAAATCATAACTAATCTTACAAACTATATGACAGGAGTGTGGTTCATGCACTGTCACTTGGAAGTACATACCAGTTGGGGTCTGAGGATGGCTTGGCTTGTTCTGGATGGAGATAAGCCTGATCAGAAACTTCTTCCTCCTCCCGCAGACTTGCCCAAATGCTAATATTTCCTGCATCATGATTTAAGCTTTTTTTTGTTTCGTCTCTTCTTTCTTCCAAGCTTCAAACATTATTTCGTTTTTTTTCCCCGGCCATTTATCACTTTGACATGAGGTCAATTCCTGTTCAATAATTTGACATGAGGTCAATTACTCACTGTTTTCTGTAAGTGTAAGATCTATGTAATGTAATACTATGCTAAGTTAAAATATATACACAATTTAATTTGCAAAAGTTGGGCTTACCTTCTATAGTTACTATCACAATCTCTGTAACAAATCTGTTGAACATAATACACAAATCGTTTGAATCAGATGGTCCATGTTAACAATGATACAACACCCACATCTGTAAGAGAAAGTAAGAACACCTGCCAAGAGCTGGTTGTACAGCAGTTAACAACATGACACTTTCACATGTTCATGGGAAGGACGATTTCCACAGATTTTGAGATTTTCTTTGCTGTGAGCTCCTTAGTCTTCCTCATCCTGCATCAAGGATTACAAGACTCTAATAAGCTCAAAGTATGGTAAACTCAAAAGTAGCCTCCTTATCAATAAGTATAAAGCTAAATCGCAAGCAACTAATGAATGGGAGATACACGCCTGGTTGGGTTTAGAATGGCTCCGCCTTGTTAGATGGACATAAGACTGTAATAAACAAAAAGCATGTAAGACTTGCATACCAGAATATGTGAGGATCAGCTGTACTTGGACAAAATTAGTTAAACAGGATTAGGAAGTCCTTTCCTTGATACAAAGAAATTCACTGCATAGCAAGTACACATTCCTATGCATTCAAGAATCAGACTTTCAAATGCCTAAACAAAATTGAGTTTACATAAAAGATTTCTATCTTATTCCACAGCTTCAATACATCAGACTAAAGCAACTGGGAACACTTTTTCAAGTGCCTATCTTCAAGATCCAAAGTCTAAACATTAATTCAAGGTTGCAGCTTTTCATTCAATAATCATCCAAACAGATTAACGGGAAAGAGGGCAGATATCACACTACCAAAACAGATAATGTATACTATTAAAAAGATTCCCCAAAACCAAATCAATCATATTGTTAAGTGTCACTAAGGGACATCTTTAGCCTAAGCACTCACCCAAAAGTTTGCAAATTCAAAACACTCCACTTCAAAATTGTCTCCAACCTTGAGCTAAAACCCCAAAAGTAACCAACTTTAACCTTCAATTTCATTTGATTTTTCTCTTTTCTTGCTCTTCCTCTCCTCAGAACCAATATCTCCATCACTCCTTTTCGCTTGTTCCAACTTGGCATTCACCTTATTCTCTTCTTCTTCTACTTCTCATTATTGGTCTCCTGCTTCTCTTTGTTCTATTGCTCTTGTTTCAGCTTCACATCCAACTTATCCTCAACACCATCTTCTTAGTTCAATTTCTTCTTCTTCCTATCCTCCTTTATCTCATCCTGTATCTGACCAGTTTCACTTTCCCGGGAACGAATCTTATCTCCGTTTTTAACCAAATAACCAATCCCCTTAGCTCGACCCAGCTCCTCGAACTCGTCAGCCGGATTCCGCTCATGCCTTGCCTCGGATGCTGTCTTCGTCAATATAATCTATCGGTGAAAGCTCTTTGATTCGGTGAAGGAAGCGGAGGCGCGTCGGAGGTACGCACTTACGTCTTGAGAGGCCTTGATCTCAGAGGAAACGAATCCAGAGAGAAGCGTAGTCACCTTCCAGAGGTATATTGGTTCTTCAGTGAAAAAAATTCAAAATTTACGTCTTTTTATTTGTTTTCATTTTCTTTTTGTGGGGAAAAGGTATGAACTTTTATTACAGAGAACTCAAGGCAAAACAAAATTCTCAAACGCTGATATTATTAACAGATGGCACTGTCTCAAAAAGTTCACACCCTGGTCTCATCTCAAACAATAGAAACAGTTGCAAAAATCACCAGTTACACGTCCAAGTATATGTACTACTCCTATGTTTTTTCATGAAAACCATAAAAAATGCAGCCTATACAAATTCACCTGATGAAAATTTCCTCTATATCGACCACCTCCTGGTCACTGGGGGCCACTCCGGGACCTCATAATCTGCAGCTTGACGAACCATCAACTCCACTAAACGCATATTAGGCCGTGCGACTACCTCTTGGTCCATACACATCCTCGCCACATGAAATATTCTCACTAAACCTTCCATCGAAAACCTTTTAGCCATAGCAACATCAACAACCAGAGGCATAAACTCTTCTCTGCTCAATACTGGCACTAACTGCAAACACACACACACACAAAAAATCCCCAAGAAAAAAAAACGAAAATTCATATGTTACTTTCACCACAAGAAACGTATAAAAACTAAAGCCCTATACTCAAAAGTCATACCCAGTCAATAAGTTTCCTTGCCCAACCAAGTTTCTCAAGATCAGAGGCTTTCCTTCCAGTGAAAAGCGTCAACAGGAAAACTCCATAGCTATAGACATCGGACTTGCTCGAAACCAAACCGAACTTCTCTGTTTCCGGTGCTATGCATCCCGGACTTCCTTTGATTCTACTGTGTTAGTGATACAACGTATCACGTCAGTGATACTTGTGATCATTGTCATAACTACTCAAATATACTTCCTCTCTGTTTATAGAAACATCATTTACTCCATTTTACCTAGTGCTCCCGCTGTACAAGTTGTATATATACCTACTGTATTGTCTTCCTCAATAATAAGAAAGATCTTATATTTACATGGTATCAAGAGCCATATAACAGATCCCAAAATTTTTCTTTCTCGCTCGTCTCTCCCTTACTCGTTTACATCAAACTGCTCCCATATCGCCATGTCCACCACCTCTGCAGAAACCGTGGACACAACTCCACAAACCTTGCTCAATGTGAACATGTCAAATGTCACAAAACTAACCTCGAGCAACTACATGATGTGGAGCCTCCAAGTTCAAGCACTCCTTGATGGCTATGAACTAAGCAGTCACCTAGACAATTCTAACCCACCGCCGTCTCCAACCGTAACCACAGACGGAACAGACGCACCAAACCCAGCATACTCACTCTGGAAACGTCAAGACAGGCTAATTTTTAGCGGTCTCATCGGCGCCATCACTGTCACTGTCCAGCCTCTCGTCTCCACCTCCAAGACAGCTGCTGATATCTGGAAAACATTGGCAGACACGTATGCTAAACCGAGTCGTGGCCATATTCAACAACTACGACTTCAAATTAAGAGCTGGACCAAAGGAACCAAAACCATCGATGAATATGTCCAAGGCTTCACGACACGTTTTGACCAACTGGCACTTCTTGGAAAACCAGTTGAGCATGAAGATCAAGTTGAGTACCTACTTGGTGGCCTCCCAGAAGACTACAAGCAAGTTGTTGATCAACTTGAAGGACGCGATTCCACCCCAACTCTCACAGAAATACATGAGAAACTACTCAACAAAGAGGCAAAACTCCTTACAGCTTCCTCAACTATCATGCCGCAGCCAATCACCGCCAACACAGCAACTCACTCCCAAGGCCGTCCGACTCAACCTCAGTCCCACCCCTACCCGCGATCATCACAAACTTGGAACAGAGGCTCATCTCATCAACGCTACAATACCACCCGAGACACCAAACTCAGCAAAGGGTATCAAGGAAAATGTCAGCTGTGTGGGACATACGGCCATAGTGCAAAAATGTGCAATCAACTTGCCTCATACAAAGGCAGCACCCATAATGACAATAGCCCTTTCTCACCGTGGCAACCCAAGGCAAATGTCGCCTCCGCTTCTCCGACAATCGACAACAACCACTGGATCATGGACAGTGGCGCCACCCATCATCTCACCAGTGACCTCAGCAACTTGTCGCTTCACCAGCCATATCAAGGTGACGACACAGTCCTCATAGGTGATGGTTCAGGGCTTCCAATCACTCACTCTGGTTCACTCTCCCTACCCTCTCACTCTCGGTCTTTACACCTAAACAATGTCCTATGTGTCCCTAGTATTCACAAGAATCTTATATCTATATATCGCTTGTGCAATGCTAACCGTGTCTCAGTTGAGTTTTTCCCTACTACGTTTCAGGTGAAGGATCTTCTGTCGGGGGTCCCATTGCTCCAAGGCAAAGCTAAAGGCGATCTCTATGAGTGGCCAACTTCCCCATCAACCATCTCATCATTCTTCACCTCATCCTCCCCACAAACCACCTTAGAAGATTGGCACAACCGTCTTGGACACCCATCCCACACCATTTTAAAAAGCATTGTCTCAACTTGTTCTTTACCTTTTAAGCGTTCTGTTTCACATTCTACTTTGTGCCCAGCTTGTCCCATTAATAAAACTCATAAACTCTCTTTTTCACAACACAACATCACTTCTACCCGTCCCCTCGAATATTTGTTTACTGATGTTTGGAGTTCTCCTCAAATCTCAGTTGATAACAACAAGTACTACCTCATCCTCGTAGACCACTTCACGAGATACACTTGGTTTTTCCCTCTAAAAACTAAAGCCCAAGTCAAAGATACATTCATACCTTTCAAATCTCTGGTGGAAAACAAGTTCCAGACCCGCATTGGAACCTTGTACTCCGATAATGGAGGAGAATTCATCGCCCTCAGATCATTCCTCTCCACAGAAGGCATCTCTCATATGACGACTCCTCCTCATACACCCGAGCACAATGGCCTTTCTGAACGCAAGCACAGGCACATAGTGGAGACCGGACTCACTCTTCTTACTCACGCCGGCATTCCAAAGTCATACTGGACATACGCCTTTGCCACAGCCGTCTACTTGATCAACCGAATGCCGACACCAATCCTCTCCATGACCTCACCGTATCAAAAGCTGTTTGGCGTCCAACCCAATTACGAGAAACTGAGAACTTTCGGGTGCCTTTGCTTCCCTTGGTTGCGACCGTACAACACCACCAAACTGGAGAATCGCTCAACCCCATGTGTACTCCTTGGCTACTCCCTCACTCAGAGTGCATACCTCTGTCTTCAACCAACCTCCGGCCGCCTCTACATTTCCCGCCATGTCCAATTTGATGAAAAGATCTATCCTTTTCGCAACTTAGCAGAACAACACCCGCCTCCCGAACCAGATTTAGCCGCCAACTCCTATCAGCCCATAACCATACCTATACCACTCACGAGATCGTCGCAGCCGACAACGGGACCTCCGCCAGTGGAGTCTTCACCGGCAACATGTCGGGACACTCGCAACTCAGACTCAGGTAATGTCTCAACTCTCCCTTCTCCCACCTCTGTTACAATTACGGAAGCCCAACCCAATCCATTGCCAAGCCCAACGAACAGTGTCTTACCACAAACCCGAAGCCCACAAGAAGCCCAACCCGAAGAACCAAACCCACCTACAAACCCAAACCACAATATCCAGGCCCAACCACACCCAACTCAAACACCAACAGATGATCAACCCTCATCATCTTCATCCCCAACTCCGGCACCGCTAAACCACCACCCGATGCAAACCCGCCGCAAAAACAACATCATCAAACCCACAACCAAATTCACACTCTCCGCAGCCCTTTCCACACCCATACCACCTGAACCTAGAACTGTGAACCAGGCGTTGAAAGACAAACTTTGGCGAAACTCCATGTCAGAAGAACTCGACGCCTTTGCCAGGAATCAAACTATGGAGCTCGTACCCAGGCCACCAAACCATAATGTCGTCGGATGTAGGTGGCTTTACAAGAACAAGCTCGCGCCCAATGGTACCTTACGGAAGCGAAAATCGCGTTTAGTAGCAAAAGGCTACAATCAGCAGTATGGTCGCGACTACACCGCCACCTTCAGTCCGGTCATCAAATCCACAACCATTCGGATTGTTCTTGATGTTGCCGTCTCCCGGAACTGGCCCATTCAGCAGCTCGACGTCAACAATGCCTTCCTCCAGGGGACCTTGAAAGATGAGGTTTACATGGAACAACCCCCAGGATACAAGGACAAAGATCATCCAGACTATGTGTGCAGGCTACGAAAAGCAATTTATGGCCTTAAACAGGCCCCCCGGGCTTGGTATATGGAACTCAAAACATACCTCATCAGTCTCGGCTTCAAAAACAGCCTAGCTGATGCATCTATGTTCGTACTGAAACAAGGCTTGAATGTGGTTTACCTTCTCGTCTACGTGGATGACATCCTCATAACCGGAAACAACAAGCTGACTATAAAAGGTATTCTTACTCTCCTGGCTGATAGGTTTTCTGTAAAAGATGCAGAAGATATCAACTACTTCCTTGGGTTAGAAGCTCACCGGACCAGCAAAGGACTTCACTTGTGTCAGCGAAAATACATACTAGACCTCCTACATCGCTACAATATGCTTGATTCCAAACCAGTAAGTACTCCGATGGCCACCTCTCCTAAGTTAACACTGCGCAATGGTCATTCCTTGTCTGATCCAACACCGTATAGACAATTGGTTGGGAGCTTACAGTATCTCCAGTTCACAAGACTAGACATTGCCTTTGCCGTCAATCGATTGTCTCAGTATATGCATTGCCCAACTGAAGATCACTGGAATGCAGCAAAAAGGATACTGCGGTACTTGGCAGGCACGACGACACATGGGATTTACTTTACTGCAAATAATTCCCTATCTCTTCATAGTTTTTCTGATGCAGACTGGGCAGGAGACTCAGATGATTTTGTCTCCACAAATGCCTATATTGTTTACCTTGGAAGAAACCCAATTTCCTGGTCATCAAAGAAACAGACAGGTGTAGCGCGTTCATCGACCGAGGCAGAATACCGAGCTGTTGCAGATGCCTCATCCGAAATCCGCTGGATATGCAACCTTCTCACCGAACTTCATATCAAACTGCCATCGTCACCAACAGTTTACTGTGACAATCTTGGAGCAACATTCCTCTGTGCCAACCCAGTATTCCATTCGAGAATGAAACATGTTGCGCTTGACTATCATTTCATACGTGGACAAATTCAACAAGGCAGAGTATCACATGTCAACACTAAGGATCAGCTAGCTGACCTCCTCACCAAACCATTGCCGAGGATTCGTTTCACGGAACTATGCAACAAGATAGGAGTGACAAAAGCCCCTCCATCTTGAGGGGGCATGTTAGTGATACAACGTATCACGTCAGTGATACTTGTGATCATTGTCATAACTACTCAAATATACTTCCTCTCTGTTTATAGAAACATCATTTACTCCATTTTACCTAGTGCTCCCGCTGTACAAGTTGTATATATACCTACTGTATTGTCTTCCTCAATAATAAGAAAGATCTTATATTTACATACTGATCTCGCTCTGCTGCTCAAAACCATATTCATTCTCAACGATTCTTGTCGCCAATCCAAAACCACTCAGTTTCGGCACAAAGTCCTCATCAAGTAAAACCTTCGAAGCCCTAACATCTAGATGAATCATCTTCAACTCATCGTGTACGTAAACCAGAGCTTCAGCTACACCCACTGCGATTCTCACCCTTGTGTCCCAATCCAAAACCGGATATTCCTGTCGTGGAACCCGGTCCGGCCTTGCGTCAGCTACACACAAAAGATTGGTTGTAAAAACAAAAAACAGAGATGCAACTAAGTTTGATTCGTTTTATTACCAAAGAGGTAGTGATCTAGAGAGCCTTTAGGCATGAACTCGTGGACGATGACACAGTGTTCACGGTTGACACATTTGCCGAGAAGTTTAATCACGTTTGGGTGATAAGCTCTGTGTAACGCTTTAATCTCTGCCACGAACTCAGGGTGAGCCTCTCCGTCCTGTAAATCTTGAATCTTTGCAGCTCCGACCTAGTTAATTGGAAGAAGAAACAAAGTTACTTAATTTAGCAACTGGGTTTCGTCTTTGGACCAAAAAGGAGAAGACTTTACACCTTATCAAATCTTGGGAAATCGCAGAGATAGACTTCACTGGAGTCGCCACGACCGAGCAAGTTAGTGTTTTGGAGGTTTTGTGTTCCGTCTAAGATCTCTTGCCATCGAAATGTAAAGTGAGTAAGTCGAGGTGGAGATAACGGATGAGGATTCGCATCTGCAAATCAGTTACTTGAGGTCGAAGAAAGAAAGATAACGATAAACAAGAACCCTAAATCAATGTGCTTGTGGCACAAGAAATCATAAATTGAGGTCACTCTCTTGTGGCAGTGTAAATGTTTGATTTCACAAGATCCAGACTTGTTTGAAAAACAGGAACAACTATAATACGGTTACTTGCAGGAATGTGTACAGTAAGAAGTTAACCCTTAAGAAACAGAACGCGTGTGGTACAAGAAATCCGATTTCGAATGACTGAAGAAAAAGAAAAGAGAAAACTAAGACGGGACCTTGAGGATAAAGATTGTCTGAGATTTTGATATTGTAGAGCCAGGCGTGGTTGAGGAACTCGTTGTTGCCAAATGGGTCTTGTTCATCTAAATCGCCGTCCTCGCCGTTGATAGTTCCAGACGAATCCATTGATTCCGATGATTCTTGTGAGTCTTGCATTACTTGACTTGAGCTTGCTCCTGTAAAACAACACAAGAACTCTAGAGAGAGAGAGGGGGTGATGAAGACTAAAAGATCCCCCAAGAGTCGCTCTTATAGAGCGGCTTTATATATGAATCATTTTTGGAGAAAATATCAAAAAACTGTATAAGTCTAGCTACTAATCGAATTATTCAGAAACTTATCGTTCTTTAGAAAATAATCGTTATAGAGTATAGACTATTATTAAACAAGATGAAAAAGATATATTTAAAAAACATAATCATAGAAATCAAAAAGGCCACCAAAGAGACTCTGTTACAGATACATTGCCACTTTGTTGAACCTTCTTTGTTCTTCAGATCTTCAAAGTGAATCTCTCTTCAACACCTATTTTCTTTCAACTGTCATCGCTACTCGGACACTCATTTCCTGATTTAGAATCATCCCTCCTAAACGCAAATGGACTTATTGTGAGTACATTACTATATAAGGAAACTTTTTGTAAACACAGAGACTTTGAGGAAGAGGGAGGAGGAAGCTTACTTGCGAATAAATTGACCTTTGACGCGAGGCCGTTGCTCAGCTAGTTTCTTCCTGCTTTGGTACCTTACCTGAAACAAAACCGAAACAAATAAAAACATGCGAAAACATTGGTGCCCCATGAGAGCTTAAGCTTCTTTAGAGATACCTTCTTCTCAAAGCATCGCTCTTTACGTTTAAGACGAAACTTCATCAAAGCAGCCTCTCTTTGTGCGGCTCGTTCACTTCCACTGGACTGCTGATTCGAAGGATTGTCACTGCTCGAACTGGAACCAATTATTTTGGCAACGGAACTGTCTTGAGGAGAACAACTTCCCACATTTTCTTCTGGAGCCTGCTCAGCAAAGTTTAAAGCCTTTGATGAAACCGGCATAGACTTCAAAGACAACACAAAAGCCTCGTAGACAATATATACCTTGTTAGCTGAAGTAGCACCGTTGTTGTATCTGCGTGTCACACAAGAACCAAAAAAAAAAGCTCCAAATCAAACTCACAGATTCGATATTTCTTGCGGGTTGAGGTCAAGAACTTACTTTGAGAATGCAGAGTGATTTGATTGCCTCAAAACACCTCGATCACCGACTCTCTGATCTCCAGCCTCTCTTCTTTTTGTCAGAGTCAGCTCGACTGATTGTAAATCTTCAGGGTTAGATGAAGGTGTTTTGCTTTCTACTCGTGAGTTACCAGAGGAGCGATTCAGCAAGTCATCATTGTGTCTCTCCAAAGCATCTCTTTCCAGATTTCCTGGTTCTTCAGCTTTCTTGCTCATACACTGTCCTCTCTGCGATCCCATGCCTATTGCAACATCATTTAAGTCTTTCACTTTTGAAAAACAGAGAGAATCTTGGAATGGTTGGTGTCTTACCTATTTGCCCATTCTCATCGTCAACCTCTTTCAGTTTACTAAAACGTTCCCGTTGGTTGTCATAGGTTCCCACGTTCTTATTGGGTGCATCAGGCATTTGATATGAAGGCGAGGTGCTGTTCATATCACAGGCTCTTTTGGTCCAAGAGCTCTAGTTTCATAATGTAAAACCAATATCAAAATCACAAAGAGATTCCCTCAGATATTGTTATAATCTAACGCCATAGAAACAGATTACCTGAGTTCCACTCCCGTGATCACTCCCACCATCTCCGTTACTCAATCCATTACTCCCATTATCATTCCCGTGATCTTCATCGCTCATGCTAGCATCATCTTCTGACCCTTCAGTGCTTTCAGTTTTCACGGACTTTTTGTTATGCATCCCACTCTCACTCCCGCTGCCGCTAGACTAGTATACAAAGAAACGCCTTAGTACAATAATAGAAAAAATATTGAGTAACTTTTGTATGTAATCAAAGAAGAACTCTTACGCTGTGACATCTTCTCCAGACATGCTGCCAGAGATTCTTCAGCTCGTTCTTTCTAATAGGTTTCACGAGGAAATCAACAGCACCATTCGACAAACACTTGAAGACCACAACCATGGAATCATGAGATGACATCACTACAAAACGTGTTACACGAAAAATGAGCAACACTTGAAACTAGACCAGGCCAATACACTGGGGATTTAAGTAAGTACTTATGACAGGGATGTTCTTAAGTGTCTGATGGCTCATAATCTTGGACAAAAGACCGGTTCCAGAATTCACAGGCATAACAACCTCCGTTAAGACAAGGTCGATGCAACTGTTCTCGTCTTCTAAGACTCTCCATGCTTCAAGGACATCCGGAACAGCAATAACTGACAAAATTTCCCAAAATTTACAACAACAGTTAGTCAAAAGCAACAATATGATTGCGGATAAAGAAGGATGATTCAATACCTTCATAGCTGCAATTCTTCAAAAGAGCAGTAACAATATGGCGAGTTGAGTCATCATTCTCCACCAGAAGAACCTTAAGCGAACGAACAGGGAGATATCTCTCCCAGTTAACAACAGGAGCTAGTGGTTGTTGTTGTTGTTGAGTAATCTGTAACAAAGTGTTAGCATTTCCAGCTGTATCTTCAACTCGAGATTCATCTTCTTGAGATGAACCAAACGCTGGTCTCTCGGTTCCCACTTCATTTGCCATATCATTCTTATTGAAACACATTGTTATAATAGTGAACTTCTCGTCAAGACCAGCTTCCGTGAACAAGATAAAACAGAAGCAGCATCAAATAACACCTAAGATTCTGCAGAAACTTCCCCTCTACTCTGACATAACACTTGCACATTTCGTTTTTGCCCAAACTTGTTTTTATCCCTTCAACAAAACCTCAACCCAATAAGAAGAAGAAAACAAAACACAATATTTCGTAAGTAGATTAAATAATCAGACATATACAAACTAAGTTACAATAGAACACAATAACTTCTTGGTCCTCTCAAAATCAGAAGCTACTAAGAAATCTATTCTTTGTTTCAGAAACACTGAACACTCTCATCTATCTCAGATCTTGGATCTCTAGTTTCTCAAGTTTCCTATAAATTCCTCAAAACCCAGATAAATAAAAAAATCAAACTATAATCCTGATAAGATATGAAACTAAGAACAAAACTGAAAGCCATCACCAGATTATAAAAGAGAGAAAAAAAACAGAACAAAAAGATCAAACCTTTGTAACTTAAAGCTTATCCATAAGATGAAGAACACCACAACCACCAGAATCTCTCACCATAACCACGAGAAAAAAACAGACTTTGTGTTCACAGTGTTTAATCTGGTTTGCTTAGCATTATAATCATAAAAAAAGGTTTGATTCGTATCTAAATACAATTCCTTTTTACCAAAACTATGCAGAACCAAGTTGCTACTATTATTAGAATACTGGAAAAAGAAAAGAGAGAGAAGATCAAAAGATTGAGACGTGAGAGACTCTGAGCGCAAGTGGGAAAATGGACAAGATATTTTTTATTTTTTGGGAGGGTTGCTCACGTGGCATATATAGCTTACGTGTAATGTGGGACCAGGACGTGCGTGTTGTGATTTGCGCGTTTCCGGATTGGTGACGTGGACAAAATCAAAAGCTGGGAGCCCGAGAGATGTCATAGCTAAATCTCGGTTTGCAACTAAACCGAATCTTTCACCGTGGATCGATTGCGAGTATGGTTTAAAGTTGATAAACGACGACCTTTACCATTTTCCGAGACTTTCCATTTTTAAACCAATTAATTTAATTAACGACTATTATGGGTAGGAAAGGTGGGGGAAAAAGGAAACTACAGATAATTTCCTTTTTTGAACTTTCCTTTTTTCCTGAGACTGACTACTATAAATATACCACTACCGTGGATCCAATAACCATTCGAAACAATCTCTTAACACTTGTCCACAATAACACAGACTCTTTAAAAGATTATTCTGTACAATGGCAATGACCAATAATAATCCATTTTCAATGTCGACCATGTCTGATGCTTTACAACAAATCCCTTTCTCTAAAGGAATCTCCGGTCACATTCCTCCTCCTGGTTTCGTCCCACGCGCCACCGTAGCTAACGCCCCCTCAAACGAGCTATTCAACGTGATGACTAGCGGCGAAGGCATGGCACAGTTTAAAGACATCATCACAAAGTCTGACCGAAAAGAGCTTCAGTTGATGGCGTCATTGCTTACGTCAGACTCCGATTACTTCACTAAGATCGTCAAAAACATTTACGGGTCGAGACGCGTCCAAAAACTCCTAGGAATATCAGATGACGTGGACGCCTTCTTCTACGCAACTATCTTGCGCCGGTTCTACCATATCATGACTGATAAGTACGCGTCCTACGTGGCGATACGAGCTATGCTTGTTTTCGACCAGAAGAAGCAGTATGTAATGTACGAGCACCTTCTCCACCACGCGCTCGACATCGCGTGTAATCAATACGGCTGCATTGCGCTCAACGAAGTTATAACCGATGCGGATGATCCTTTCTACAGGAATCTTCTACTTGACGTGGTAGCACGCAACGCTCTCTGCCTAAGTAATGATCCTTCAGGGAACTTTGTGGTCCAGCACGTGCTTACACTCCATGACTTAAGTTGCACGCATAACGTTGGTGTTAGTCTTCGTGGCCATTGCGTTGATCTGTCGTTTAAGAAGTATGGAAGCTACATTGTAGAGAAGCTTCTAGATACTGAGGAGTCGATGGGTGTGGTGGTTGTGGAGCTTTTGGAGTGTGATGGAGACAGGTTGATGAGGCTGGCGAGGAATGAGTTTGGGAGTTTCGTGGTGGTCAAGGCGTTGAGAGTCACGCAGGTGATGAATAGGGTCGATCTGTTTAGGGGTTTGGTGCAGAAGCTCATGCCTTATCTCCACCTCTTGCGTAGATCTCACGGAAGCAACATTGCAAACATCTTGGAGTCTACTATTAAGTTAACTTAGCTCGTCATAATAGTAGTTGTCTCTGCCTGTGTGTCTGTCTCAAACTAGTTGTACACAATGCTCAAGCTGTTCAAATTTTGATGTGCTAAGTACTGATATCTTGTAAGGAAAGCTTGTTGAGAATTAAAGAGTTGTATTTTGAAAACATGAATGTTCATTTGAGTCTTTGTTTCAAACTAGCTGCAATGGTCAAAAGTTTCAAATTATAATGTGTTAAGTTCGATTTTAAATTACTGTTATCTTGTCGGAGAGGTTTGTTGAAGAAGATTTTCTGTTTTGCTAAAATTTTGGATTGTTGAAGAAGAGTTGCAATTTGAAAAAAAGCATGAAACATTCATGGACAGTTTGCTTTAAAATATGAAACTCCAAAACGAAACAAACTACCTAAATCCCATCATGTCTAATTTAGATTTACAGAAACATAACTATATTAGAGCACCTCCAACGCGGTAACGAAAGGAGTCCTTACTCCTAATCCTTACTATTATTTGAATATAATACTAATATTATTGCTAATTAACTTAAGGATTGGTAACGTAAAGAAGGATTTGCGAGCCTGATCCTTGTCTACGTGGCACGCGCGTGTGTAGGGGTTTGGTAGTGGAAAAAAAAAGAAGTCATTCTCTTTCTCTCTCGAAAAATAACGAGAGCTCTGGCGACGAGAGAGGCGATTTGAAGACGAGAAAGGCGATTTCGATCCAGGCTTCGATACGAAGGTAAATCGAAGGCTCTTTTGTTGATTTAATGATTTAGACGAGGATACATGTTCTTTTCAACTCAATTTATGGTTCGTTTTGTGATTTCAATCGATTTGGGATTCGCGATTTTTAGGGTTTTCAATCGATTTGGGATAATTGATTTTTTAGGGTTTTCAATCCATCTGGGACAAGTGTTTTCAAGGTTTTATGGTTTAATACGATCTGGGACAAGTGATTTTTTAGGTTTTACGGATTCAAAAAATCTGGGTTTCAAACGATTTTGGGATTTCGAGTTTTCTCGACTTGTAAGTAGGTAGTGTTTGGAATGATTTGGGGATATTCTCCTTTGTTATCACTACCCGTTATGTGTTTTGTTCTATTTTTCCTGTGATTGTTGCTATGTAGCTTAATATGTTCTGTAATGGTTTGGTTAGTAGTTTAACTCGATCCTTCTGTTTTTTTCAGGTGAAAGAATCATGGGACAAGATTATTCCTACACCCAGCTCTCTTCGTCAGACGAGTTTGACCTAACATCACTTCTTCTAGCAGAAGCTCAATGTTACGCGGATGAGGCACAGAGTAGCTACGACGGTGCAGTGGAGGTTGAGTACCCACAACAACCAGAGCTTGATGATGGCATTCCGACAACATGATTCTCATGTATAATATACTTATCCATTTGCACATTAAAACGAGAGATTACATTAAAAATTTAAAGTCATGTTTTCGAAAATAACAAAATATATTCTTGTAATTGTAATTTTAAAGAGTTGTATATAATAACGACCACTTCTATATTAAATTTGGATTTAACTATTTCTTGGTTTTATTTGAAGGGAGGATAGTCAAAATATGGCAGACGAAGTCGATCGAAGATTATATGCGATAGTAGACGAGGCTGTCGATGAATATATTGACGATTCATACAACAACATTGTCGAGAATCGAAGAACTAGACCGAGGAGACGTCAATATCACGAACGAGACCGCGAAACGGGCCACGACCGTCTATGGAAAGACTACTTCAGTGAAGATCCCACATACCCGCCTCATTTATTTCGACGCCGTTTTCGCATGAACAAGTCAGTATTCATGCGTATTGTCGATTGCCTCTCTGCAAATGTTCCATTCTTTCAACAGAGAAGAGATGCCATTGGAAGGTTAGGTCTATCTACAATTCAAAAATGTACGGCAGCAATTCGTATGCTTGCTTATGGTTGTGCAGCTGACGCCCTAGACGAGTATCTCCGACTTGGTGAAAGCACTGCACTTTCGTGTTTAAGCAATTTCACAGAAGCCATAATACGTTTTTTTGGAGATGAATATCTACGAAGACCTACTCCAGAGGATCTTCAACGACTACTCGATATTGGAGAGATACGCGGCTTCCCGGGGATGATTGGAAGCATCGACTGTATGCATTGGGAGTGGAAAAATTGCCCAACCATGTGGAAAGGACAGTACACCCGGGGATCAGGAAAGCCGACAATTGTATTGGAGGCCGTGGCTTCACAAGATCTTTGGATATGACACGCTTTTTTTGGTCCTCCGGGTACCTTAAACGATATTAACGTCCTCGAGAGGTCCCCTGTTTTTGATGACATTTTGCAAGGTCGGGCTCCAAAAGTACAATACGTGGTCAACGAACACCAGTACGATTTGGCCTACTACCTAACAGACGGGATATATCCAAAATGGTCAACATTTATCCAATCTATCTCACATCCTCAAGGTCGTAAAGCAGAATTATTTTCTAAGGTTCAAGAATCAACCCGAAAAGATGTCGAACGTGCTTTTGGAGTATTGCAAGCTCGATTTGCTATTGTGAAAAGCCCGACAATACTGTGGGAGAAGAAACAAATATGGATGGTTATGCGAACATTCATCATACTGCATAATATGATAGTAGAAGCTGAACACCATGGATACACTCAGTATGATACATCCGAGTTCGAAGTAGGAGAGTCAAGTCGGAGTTCACAGGTGGATATGTCATATTCTACCGAGATCCCTTCAAATCTCGGAAATATTATTGGTGCACGACAACATGTTCGGGACCGGCGTATACATGAACAATTGAAAAATGATTTGATTGAAAATATTTGGAACAAGTTTGGTAATCATGAAGATGTTTAAATATTGTATGTTTACATTTATCATTCAATAAAATTAAAATTTTATTTTTACATTTTTCAATTATATTATTTTTTAATCTCTAAGGATTCTATTATGGGGAACACCATTGGAGCAACATTTTTCATTAGGATCCTTAACTATTCAAAAAAAAAAATTATTAATATACTCTTAAGGACTCCAATGGTGAGTAACACCATTGGAGGTGCTCTTAATCATCAGAAGTAGTAGCAGCAGCCGTATTTCCATTATGACTTGATATGAGCCAGTAAGAGCACCACCATCAAGGGGTTCTTAGGGGTTTTTAATCCAAAAAGGTGGTGAGCACCACCATCAAGGGGTTCTTAGGAGTTTTTAATCCAAAAAGGTGGTGAGCTCCACCATTTTCTCTAATAATCCGATTCTAAAAATTCCAAATTAAAATTCGGTTATTGCATTGTTTTGTGGGTCCCACTGACACGTGGCGATCCACGATTGATACGTTTTAAATTTTTTCTTATGGATGGAGGTGTCCTAACATTCTTAGAGCAATGCACTGGACCACTAGTTTTAGCCAACTTAATCTACTGTAAGTCTAACTATAATAATTGATCCATCAATTCGAAAAGAAAAAGAAAATGTATCTTGATAGTGTTAAATGACCTTTTGGTAGCTTAAATAGAGATCTCAACCTATCTTATAGTTTTCTCTAATAACAAAAGAAACTTACACTACTAGGGTCCAGCCCCAGGGATCATTGCTCAGTAGTCCAAACAACAAGGAAGGAATCAGCGAGCATCTCCATGAAGCTAATTAAGACACTTTCTCCCACTTTTCCCCATCCATCTTATACACTCCAAACCGATTCTATTCATCAGATGGCACACGCAGTAACATCAAAACATCTCCGGACACAGAAGTCTAGTTCTGACATTATCACGACTCATGCTATTCACCACCAAGGGAGGATTAATGTAGATATTAATTGTGATGTTCGGATGGACAAGCGTAAAGGGACTAATGTATGGATGGTTTATGATGTCTCTAGGTAAACCGGAATCATCGGAACCCAAGACTCTGATGCAACCATTCTCTCTTCACACTATCTATTAGTGAGATCTGTTTATAACCGTCTTCTGCTCATTAATGGATGATCTTTATAACTAGAAATGTTTGCTCATGGATCTCGGTCATGGACTCTTTAGAGCACCTCCATCGGGAGTGCTTAACAACATATTCCTAACAAAAGTTGAATAAAAATAAATCAAAAAGCTCAAAATATTAAAGGACCGCTCTCTAAATTGGGCTTTCTAGAAAAGCTAAGGAGCCCTAACGTGGCAGCTTGTGAACCACATATCAGTTGCTCTCTCTCTCTCTCTCTCTCTCTCTCTCTTTTGTCGCGTGAAAGCAGAAGGATTTTTGGTTTCATTCTCGACTTCTCCTTCTTTTCTCTTGATGATATTGGAAACGAATGATGATGCTGGGATCTATGTGAAAGTAGGCGAACAAGAAGAGCAGTGTGCATCAATGGAGATTGTGTTTCAAAAATTTAATCTGATGAGCTAAAAGGAAATACAAGGAAGAAGAAGCGATGGAAGACACCTTTGAAGATGCAAGGACATTTGTTTGAGTTTGTTGACTCTAAGGGAAGCATTGAGCAGCAGCTTAAAGGAGCAAACGAAACAGCCTCAGAGCTACGCGTGCCAAATGTTCGATCCAATGCCAAAGAGAAGAAAGAAAGTAACAAAGAAGAAGAAGAGAGGCAGAGTGATTGGGTTTACTGGAAGTTCGTGGTGGAAGCAAAAGGTATGTTCTTTATGCACATCACTTGTGAGTGTATCATTGATATGGTGTATCGTTGGATTCGAGTGGGTAAATTCTGGTGTGCAAAAGCTAGCACAAAGTTCATCTCTTGTGCTAATGTGTGGTTGAGCTGACTTTGGAGTCTCAGTTTCAGGGGAACAACTTGTAATCGAACCTCTTAGGACAATTTACAGTGGTATATATGTTCATGTTCTGAATAAAATTGAAGTTGATATGTGTGTTTTTGTTTTAATGTTCAGTGTCAATGCTTTGTTTTGTGGCTTGATGATTGTGCCTCAGACTCTATAGGGATACTCCCATTGGAGGAGTAAAAATAATTTCCACCAATCTAGGTCCTTAATTTTATAAATCACATTATTTTCTTTTAATTTAATCATAAGTACCTCATGTTTAGGAGCCATGGATGGAGATGGTATTAGTGATGTATAACACTTATATTATATGTGTATATTGAAGAAAATATAAGTGTCAATTCCTCATATATATTTCATTTTGATTCAGCATGTGTAAAAGGGAACAACAATATTAATAATCGAACCAACTAATGGCCAACTTGTTCTTCCCGGGTCACATCGTACCAAAAGCAATATTTAATGTTTCAAATAATTGCTCAACCTCAATATAGTAACCATGTGGTCGTGGACTTTGTGGACAGCCATGATAACATTATCTATGATATAAATTAGGTATGGAGAGCTTGCCACTTTCCTTTAACGGGTAGGACGGCGTCCACGTATTTCAACTCGACCTAGTCTACCTTATATGATTAACATATTATAATCTTAAGATATGAATGATAATCTTTCTTACGAAAATGACAGCACATGAAAAGGATATGATAAAATAATTTTTAAAATACTAAACAAAGGATATTTTGATACTGATTTTTGTTTTAATATTTTAAATTTCAGAAATCTATTGTACCGTATATCACATTTTTTTATCATAGTCCAGAAAAACTTGGTATCATCAACACGGCACAATATGTACATGTCCTGAGAACACTAATAAGTGAAACAGTATGAAGCTGGCAATAAGAAGGAATTGTACAGAGTTAGCAAGAGATTGGCCATTCAACACCGTAGCTGTAAAGAGGTAATTTTAATTAAAATTTTTGGCTAAAGAATTAGTATAGATTAAAGATTAATTTCCATTTTTATATAGCTTCTTCATAATCTTTAGTGATGGGTTATGTCCAACATATGCTATCATTAGTACACTAATAACTAGGTAATAACTCGCACCATACATAGAAAGAGATATTCTATAAAACATTTGTAAATGAATAAGATTATTTTAATTATTTTTAAAAAATAACTATAAAGTTATGCAAAATATATTTTAATAATTTATTCAAATTAAATTTGTAAACATATTTTATTTTTATTCAAGTATGATATATATTTTAAAATTCAAATACAAAATATTTATGTATCTTTATATGATATATATTTTTTATTTGAGCGTTGTTATATATATATATATATTTATTTAATCTGAATATCTATTAAATGGAATATCCTACTCATATGGTTTTATAATCATTTTGTATCTTGCTTTAACATAAAATTAAACCACTAATCACAAAATTTACAATCTAAATTTTAACAAATTTTAGCTGTTTTAATAATTCAAAATATAACATATATTGACAAAAACTAAATTTTATTAAATGGTTAATGTAGTTGTTTAATTGATTTATAACATTAATTTAAACAAAAACAAGAGAAGATAAACAAATTGTTATCAAATACTTATTATTCAAAATTATTAACTTATATATATATATAAAAATCAAATTAGACCATTGTAATTTCATAGCTTTTAGTCAGAGAAAGGATGCATAATATTTTTTTGTAGATTAATAATTAATTTTTATGGTTAGTTTAATGTATAATATATATTTAGATGAATCAATTTACTTTCTGATGACTCTAATAATTAATCTAGGGATAACACATGACATAACTCAAATGTTATACTAATGATTTTCAATTAATATGTAGAAGGTATGATAAATTTCAATGTAACTATAATATTATGATTAAATTCCAACAATCCAATTTCACTTTGATATTTAGGCAAAAATATAATATGAAAATCGTGAAAATGGAGAGATAAATAAATGGTATGAAAATGAAACTATATAATTGCATCGATTATTATTTTCAAACAGTATAAATCTTTTGAAAAAAAAAGGTAGAAGAAGTCCTAAATTTCAGGAAAGTGAAAACAGACGTGGGCCGTCAGATCAGGTAGATAGATGAGGAAGACTTTGACCTGAGAATGAGAAATGGCTGGGGTGCAATCTCTGTTGTACACGTGGCTGTACTCTATTCGTTAAGATTCATGATCTTCGAGATTCTTCTGACATTCCACTTTTGGCAACCGGCTAAAGCTAGTCGACACTATCATTTGACCTACCCCACTAACATTTAGAAAGAAGAAAAAAATGAGATTCGTCTGGACATTAGCAAAGATATTTGTTGAGGTCATTTTCATTTTTGGACTGTAAAACCTGGTGCGAACTCTCGATGCATTAAGGTGCCAAAGCACCGGTCCATGTTAAAACTGAGCGAAGCTTTTACTACCTTATTACTTCTCCTAGTAGATGAGTAGCTAAGCTTTGTCGCTTTGCAAAAGAAGAACGAATGTGTCTGATTATCTGAAGAAGTTTGTAAACCCTACCTGCAGTTTCTTGTTGCTTTAATCTATTTGTTTCACACTACTTTCAACTTTTCAAGCTAGACTCAAGCCATAAGATTGGATGCGAGTTAAATATATATTGAGAAACACAGGAACTTGTGAAGAGAAGATGTTTTACTGAAAATATACTTATTCATTCAACACACAGAACCTATTACATCATCCTCTATTTATACAAGGTGTGTGACAATCTTATCTTCAGTATGCCCTAACACCTGATTGGAGGCAGTCGAATCTATTTGCTGTAACAACTTGATGAGCTGGAAATGAGGCCGTTGCATACGTACGGTGACACTTTCGTTGAACGTTGACAGCTTGAGGAGAGATGCAGGGTGAAGCTTGAGAGATGGGCTTTGTCGTGTCTTGATGTTGGACCTTCTTGAATACTTCAGTGGGCTTCTGGTATATGGGCTTAATACACCCCCTCAAACTTGGAGGCGATTGACGACAGACTCCGAGTTTGCTGCGTAGTTTGAAGAAGGCTTCGTGACCAAGAGGTTTTGTAAACACATCGGCCAGCTGAATTGTTGCAGGGATGTGCTTTACTTCAAGTGCCTTGAGAGCTACTCTTTCTCTGACATAATGATAGTCCACATCAAAGTGTTTAGTTCTCTTATGGAACATGGGATTTGCAGTGAGACACACTGCTGACAAGTTGTCACAGAGAAGAAGAGGAGTTCGTAGCTGTTGGAGACCCATTTCACGAAGTAAACTCTGGAGCCAAACAATCTCACCAGCAGCAATGGACATTGTCCGATATTCAGCTTCCGTGGAGGACTTGGAGACTGTTTCATGCCTCTTGGCAGACCAGGAAATTATATTAGAGCCAAGTAGAGTACAGAAGCCTCCGGTGGATCTTCTTGTTACCTTACATCCTGCCCAGTCACTATCACTATAACATATGAGTGTAGAGTCCGAGCCGCTGTGAATTCTTATACCCATGTCAAGTGTACCTTTAACATAGCGAAGAATCCTTTTGAGGAGAGTAAAGTCCGACTGAGTTGGTGAGTGCATGCGTTGGCAAATGTAATTAACAGAGAATTGCAAGTCTGGTCTCGTCAGTGTGAGGTATTGAAGCTTTCCCGCTAGACTTCTGAAGTACTTAGGATCAGCAAAGGCTTTGTCGTGTCCTGGCACATTGTCAAGCTTCAGAGGAAGAGGGGTCGGCATAGGGGCGCAATCTTGCATACTTGCAGTCACCAATAGATCAGTGGCATACTTACTCTGATTCAGAAATAACCCGTCATCTGTATGATGAACTTGAACACCGAGGAAATAATGAAGGGATCCCATATCCTTCATGCGGAAGACACCACTGAGTTGCTCAAGTAAAGTGGTGAGAAGACCATTGTTGTTGCCGGTAAGTATCATATCATCAACGTAAAGAAGTAAATATATCACGTCTGCACCTTGACGATATATAAACAGAGAAGGATCAGAGAAGCTGCATGAGAAACCAAACTGCAGGAGAAAAGCACTGAACTTATCAAACCAGGCACGGGGAGCCTGTCGAAGTCCATAGATTGCCTTTCTTAGTTTACAAACATGATTAGGTTTCTCTGGATCTTCGAACCCTGGAGGCTGCTTCATAAACACGGTTTCTTTTAAATCTCCATGCAAGAAAGCATTCTGGACATCAAGTTGCTTCAAAGACCATTTCTTAGTGACTGCAACATGTAACACTGTTCTGATTGTAGCTGCACGCACGACTGGACTAAAGGTCTCTACATAGTCAATACCCTCATCTTGTTCATTACCTTTGGCAACAAGTCTTGATCGCAGTTTGAGAACACTCCCATCAGCATTCAACTTCGTTTTATAAACCCAACGACAACCTATAGGGTTCTGACCTTCTGCAGGGGGAACTAGCTCAAATGTTCCTGTTTCTTTCATGTTATCCATCTCAACAACCATAGCTCCATTCCAACCTGGATGCTTAAGCGCTGCCTTGACAGATTTTGGTTCTGGACACTCATCTTTTACCGTAACCAAAGCGTATCTTGGATTGGGTTTAATGATTCCAGCTCTAGCTCTTGTTGTCATAGGGTGAGAGGCTGGTACTGCTTCCGCTTGTACATCCTGCTGTAGCTGTTCCTGTGGTTCCGCAGCAACGTTATTCTCATCATTATTATGAACCGGAGATAAAGCAGGAGACAAGGGTGGAGCTGCAACTGGTGTAGCAGGAGCATCAGGTGTCACAGCTCTGGAAAATATTTCTTCTTCAGATGCAGGCGGGGCATTTAAGACAGCAGGTAATGGTTTGAGATGCGCCTTCTTCCAAGCATTTAGGAGATTAGTGTCAGAGTCTTTATGATACTTGCTGTAGATGTCAGCAAAGGGAAATGAGTTTTCATCAAAAAGGACATGACGAGTAATAAAAACTCTCCCTGTAGGGGGATAGTAGCACCTATACCCTTTGTAGTTGTTGTTGTATCCAAGGAATACACAACACAGAGACTTGGGATCCATCTTGTTCTGCATATAAGGACGAAGAGAAGGAAAGCATTTACATCCGAAGACCCTGAGAGCCGTATACGTAGGAGCAGACTTGTGAAGCATCTGATAAGGACTCTTCTTATCCGGAAGAACCGAAGAAGGAAGAAGGTTAATAAGAAACACAGCAGTGAAGAAGGCTTCAACCCAAAGATACTGAGGAACACAACCATGATAAAGCATTGTGAGCCCAAGCTCGGTAAGATGTCGATGTTTACGTTCAGATAACCCATTCTGTTGCGGGGTATGAGGACACGAAACACGCTGTTGAATACCAGAGCTGGCCAGATGATTGACAAACTGTGTACTCGTGAATTCACCACCACCATCACACTGAAACTGCAGTATTTTACTCTGAAACTGAGTCTCCACAAGTTGTTGAAACCGGATAAAAATAGAGTAAAAATCAGACTTAAGCTTCAAGGGATAAAACCAAGTAAATCTTGTGTGATTGTCAATGAAGATAACGTAATATCGAAACCCTTGAGATGAAACCACAGGACTGGGACCCCACAAATCACAGTGAATACGTTCTAAGGGTCTAGAAGAAACAAACTCTGAAGAAGAGAAGGGAAGTTTACAGCTTTTCCCAAAATGACAAGCATCACAAAGTGTCTTAACGTCTGATTTATTTAAAACAATAGCTTTATTCTTGGATAGAAGTTGAAGAATCTCAGTATGAGCATGTCCAAGCCTCTGGTGCCATATCTTCTCACATGCAGACTGCTGTCTAGACGAATAGAAGGCCTGGAATCTGAAATCCTTCAAAATGTAGAGATCTTTATGCCTTCTGCCTTGGGTTATCACCTGTTTTGTTACCTTGTCCTTTATCAACACAGATTCATTGTCAAAGGTAAATTCACATGGATAGTCTGAGGTGAGTTTTGAAACTGAGAGAAGAGATTTTGTTATGGCCGGACATACCAAAACATCGACAAGAGGGAGCATACCTGATGGAGTATGAAGAGGTATAGACCCAACGTGAGTGATAGGAAGATGATCACCATTCCCTACAATTACTTGATCATTCCCAAGATATGGAGCAGAAGACTGGAGTTGTGAACCATCATTTGTTATGTGTGCTGAAGCTGCAGAATCAGGATACCATTCTTGACCAGTTAGCTGAGCTTGATCAGATAGTGTGACAGAGGTCAACGCATGATGGAGATTGTCCGGTGACTGGTATTCCTGATCAAAGCGGTTGTAGCAACGAGCAGCAGAGTGACCATACCTTCCACAGATCTGACAGGTAGGTCGGGGACCAGTATTAGCTCCAGAGAATTGTTGACTGAATCCTCTTCCTCGTGTAGAGTATGAGCTTGAACCACCACCAGTGTTACTTCCTGAACCACGACCTTTGTTTCCTCTGTTTGAATAGTAACCACGTCCACGGTTTGAGTAACCTCGACCAGTGTGAAAGGCCAAGTGCGGTGTAACAGCAGGGGCTTCATTGTACACCTTTAACTTGTCCTCAAAGTTAACAAGTTTAAAAACAGCATCTTCAAAGCTCATATCAGGAATAGAGTCCATAGAGTGTTCAATAACCGTGCATATTGACTCATATTCTTTTCCCAAACCATTAAGAGCACCATAGATCATTTCTTGTTCAGACACAGGACTACCAATGGAGTCTAGTTGGTCACACACACTCTTAATATCACCAAGATATTCAGTCATAGATTTCTGTTGTTTGGTCATACCTTGCAGTCTGCGATGAAGATCCAGCTTACGAGTTGCAGACACACGGTTGTATTTCTTGCCGAGACTGAACCAGACTTCCTGAGCGGAGTGAAGACCATACACTGACCGGAGAGCTTCTTCAGACAGAGAACCGAACAACCATGCTGTGACAAGTTGGTCTTTACGTATCCATCGTGCAAATTCTGGGTTCGCCGCCTCGGTTACTACATCACCATTTCTCACAGACACCGTTGGTAATGGACGAGGTGAGGATCCATCGACAAATCCCAGTAGAGATTGACTTGATAAAAATGACTCAAACTGAGTTTTCCAGAGAAGATAATTTGTTGAAGAAAGTTTCAAGGTGACACATTGAGAGATACTCAATGATGGAGTAGATAAAGGATCTAAAGCTTCAGCCATGGCTCAGGAACGACTGTGCTCTGATACCATGAGAAACACAGGAACTTGTGAAGAGAAGATGTTTTACTGAAAATATACTTATTCATTCAACACACAGAACCTATTACATCATCCTCTATTTATACAAGGTGTGTGACAATCTTATCTTCAGTATGCCCTAACACCTGATTGGAGGCAGTCGAATCTATTTGCTGTAACAACTTGATGAGCTGGAAATGAGGCCGTTGCATACGTACGGTGACACTTTCGTTGAACGTTGACAGCTTGAGGAGAGATGCAGGGTGAAGCTTGAGAGATGGGCTTTGTCGTGTCTTGATGTTGGACCTTCTTGAATACTTCAGTGGGCTTCTGGTATATGGGCTTA
>CAJHQP010005651.1:0-44301 GCA_905132765.1 Moricandia arvensis | reverse complement strand
CGATCATTTTCATTTTTAAAAAGAAAGACTAATAGAGCATGAGGTGGTTCCTTTTCTTGTAGGTATAGAAATCAAAGATCGAGGTTTAAGAATACTTTTCTTATTGCTTTTAAAAGATAATCAAATACTAAAGTTCTTAATCTCTAAACCTATAAGTTATGTCACACCTTGACATCTTCTTATATAGAGAATTAGACCGAAAAATAGGATAAACGAAACCCTAGCCGTCTCCTAGCGAAAAGCCAGCGTCTCCTCTTCCGTGTAGGAGTATGGGGGTCGTCTCCTCCTCATCCTGGTGGCCCAGTTCCACCAATCTTCGCCTAAGACCTACTCACAAACCGCGTCGTCTCTAGTGAAACCTCTCTACGCTTTTGTCCTCTCTAATCAAACCAAAGATGTTACACACTATACGCCATCGGTTGATATGGAGGATAGTATGGCAATTGTGGATCTTCCAGAAGATCTCCTCAAGGATTCTGAACCACTATGGTCATCATACATTGTGGGACACTTTATGGGCGATGCTCCACACATGGGAAAAGTTTATCAAATAGTTAATCGCATTTGGACCTTGCTGGATAAGCAAGTAAAAATTGTCGCTCAGTTTATCAGTCCAAGAACTCTACTGTTTCGCATAGACAATCCAGTGTTTCAAGAAAGAGTTCTCAAGCGACACTTCTGGCATATAGCGGATATTCCAATCGTTGTCCGTGAATGGAGTCAAGATACAGCTTCTGATCATCCTGATCTCACAGCAGTTCCCTTATGGTTTGATTTAAAGGGAGTACCAGACCACTTCTTCTCACATAATGGTCTCTTTTCTTTGGAGATATTGTAGGAAAAACAGTAAAACTCCATCCAAACACTGAGCGGTGCACACAGTTAGATGTTGCTCGACTTCTCATTGTGGTGAACCTTGAAAAACCTTTGACTGAAAGTATATCAGTGAGAGACTCAGAGAATGTTATCCTCGCGAGCTACCCTTGGTTGCCCTCAAGACACTTTGCGTGTCAGAAGTGGGGTCATAATGACAAGAACTGTTCAAAGAATAAACATATTAAGACTCAACAGGAACCTCACACCGAATAAAATACTGAGAAGGAAACTGCAGTTAACGATGCTACTGAGAAATCAACTGAGAATATGGTCTCTTCAAAATCTGGTAACGAGACAACAACTGAGACACCAAAAGATTCAATGCACCGATTCCAGTAATTTCAGAAACCAATGTCTATTTTTACTGATTTGATTGAGGACATAATGGACATTCTTTCTCTGTTTGTTTGTCCAACTTGTGAAGGGTACTGCAGCGGTGCGAAGAAAAACACCTTGTGCTGAATTAGGAGAAGTGCTATTTCATGGTGCGAGATGGCTTCGTGGTCGGCCACAAAATCTCAGAAAAGGGAATTGAGGTGGACAAGGCGAAAAGTGAAGTGATGATGTGCTTGCAATCGAATACATCAGTCAAGGGCATCATAAGTTTCCTAGGACACGCGGGGTTCTATAGGCGATTCATCAAGGATTTTTCAAAATATCAAGTCCATTGACAAGGCTGCTCTGCAAGAGACCAAGTTTGATTTTGACAGTAACTGCCTGGCAGCGTTTCACACAATCAAGGGTGCTCTGGTCAGTGCTCCTATAGTGCAAACTCCTGACTGGGATCTTCCTTTTGAGATCATGACAGACGCTAGTGATTTCGCAGTGGGAGCAATGCTGGAACAAAGAAAAGACAAGAAATTGCATGTGATATACTACGCGAGCAGGACCATGGATGAAGCACAATGTCGATATGCCACCACCGAGAAAGAGCTCTTGGCAATCGTCTTTGCCTTTGAGAAGTTCAGATCCTACCTGGTGGGTTCCAAGGTGATAGTGCACACGGATCACGCTGCTCCAAGGTACCTCTTGACAAAAAAAAATTCAAAACCCCGACTGTTGGGATGGATTCTTCAACTCCAAGAGTTTGATCTCGAAATCAAGGACAAGAAAGGAATTGAAAATGGGGTAGCAGACCATTTGTTGATGTCTTGCATATTTCCATTGTTTTGTCTATTCATCCATATGCATTTTTGATCATATAGACTAGGATTTAGCCATTTCTAGGTTGCATTTTGCATACATGAGTTCTTATCAGGTATGGGAGTATCCTTGAAGTCCTTGAAGATGGTTGGAGGCTTTTGGAGCTAAAAAGGGAGTCAAAAGGTGATCATAGGACAAGCGGAGACGAAGCTACATGCCAGAGCGAGCTCAGCACGTCTCTCCCACCCAGAGCGACCTCCACAGCGAGGTACGAGGGTCGCTCGGCGTCGTGTTATTCTCAAGCAGGTGGAAAGCCCTGGAGAGACCTCACCACAGTGACCTTTTCAAGTCGCTCCACACCAGAGCGACCTCCGGAGCAACGGCATGAGGTCGCTCGGCCTTCGAGACGCAAAGTGGGGCACTCGCAGCGACCCCTCCGGAGCGATATGATCGGGTCGCTGCGTGTTCTTGCTCAGACTAAACTCAGTTTATTTTAGGGACCTTTTGGTCATTTTGTTTCATGTTGGAAATTTTCTAAACCTAAGTTAAGTACCTTTGTAAGCGGTGGGAATCAGATTATGCTTTGTTCTTGGAGAAAAACACGAAAACTTTCAGAGATCATTGTTTCATTGTTCTATTGTTGTTACTTGTCTAATTCATCATCTACATGATTAAGCTTGAATCCAATATGGGTTTAAGAGGAATCATGATGATTAGTGAGTAAATAACCATTGAATTCATGGGTTAGGAAGATTAAGGGTGATTAGGCTAGATCTAGGATGGTTTAGTGTAGATGTCTCTTGTTCCTTGCTAGTAGAGTAATCGTAATGCTACTTTTGAGTTGGCCACTCAAAGGTTGATCTTTAGGCATTTCCCACCCACAAGGTGTTTGATGAAATGTCTGAGTCAACTCTCCTATGCTTTTAACATTCTTTACCAGGGACACTTGTTGTTAAAGGTGTTAAAATGGCTAGTAGACTTATTCTTAATGATTACTTTCATAACATTCAACCGAAGACATTTGATGCTTGAGTTATGTTAGTAAATGAACATTCATCTAGACATAGAGCTTGTTTAGAATCGTGTCTAGGCTTAAGGTTAATAGTTTAATTGATCACTCGCCATGTTTAGTTCGAATCTTGATCACCCAAGGTCTAATCCCTATACCCACGAGTTCTCCTTTCTCTTTATCGAAGAAGTTATTTCATTTATCGTTTTTGTTATTCTTAGTTATAATTTAAAACCACCCATTATTCGATTGCATTTAGATTAAGTGAGTACTTGCATTCTCGGTGCTTTTATATCTCTCAAAACTGGTTCGACAATCATTTATACTACAACATTTGTCTTAGGAGCCTTGAAAACTCCTAACATCATTTGTCCAGAATGAAGATTGATGAAGAAACAACTCTGGATGATGTTTTGCTGGTAGAGCATGTCTGTGCGATCAATCATTGCAGAGAAGGGGTACGACTACTCCGAGATGACTCCCGCAAGCCAGAACACTTCGTCGTCATGATCAAGAAAGTGTACTTGTGATTTGCCCTGGTTTGCAGAGATTGCCAACTATTAAGCGGCTGAAAAAGAACCGGTGGAGTTTACTGGTAATGAAAAAGGAAATTTTTGAGGGATGCGCGACACTATTTTTGGGATGAGCCATACTTGTACAGGAATTGCAAAGAAGGATCGTTTAGAAGATGTGTGACTGAAGCTAAGATCCTAGACATCATTCATCACTGCCACGGCTCCTCATATGGTGGACACTTTGCCACTTTCAAACATTGTCCAAGATACTCCAAGCTGGTTTTTGGTGACCAACCATGTTCCGTGCGTTCATGCTTTCATCTCCAAGTGCGACTCATGCCAAAGACAAGGCAACATCGCCGAAGGAACAAGATGCCCCAAAATTTCATCTTGGAGATTGAGGCTTTTGATTGTTGGGGAATCGATTTTATGGGACCCTTCCCTCCATCATTCAAAAACGAGTACATCCTGGTTGCAGTGGATTATGTATCTAAATGGGTTGAAGCATTGGCTAGTCAGACCAACGATGCTAGAGTGTTCATGAAGATGTTCAAATCTATCATTTTTCCGAGGTTTAGGATCCCAAGAGTTGTAATAAGCGATGGAGGGAGCCATTTCATTAACAAAGTTTTTGAAGGATTGTTGAAGAAGAATGGGGTCAGACACAAGGTTTCAACCCCTTACCATCCTCAAACCAGCAGCCAGGTTGAAGTGTCGAATAGAGAAATCAAGAGCATCCTGCAAAAGACAATGAACAGCACGCGCAAAGACTGGTCGATCAAGCTCGATGTGCTCACTAGGCTTACAGAACAGCCTACAAAACACCACTCGGAACTAATTTCTACAACCTAGTCTATGGCAAGGCATGCCATCTCCCTGTAGAACTCGAGCACAAGGCTGCATGGGCTGTTAAGTTGCTTAACTTCGACATCAAAACAGCAGCAGAAAGGCGCTCCATTCAACTCGATGAGTTAGAAGAAATCAGGCATCTGGCATATGAAATCCCCAAACTTTACAAGGAGAGGACCAAGGCCTATCATGACAAGAGAATCATAGGCAGAAATTTTGAACCAAACGATCAGGTCCTCCTCTTTAACTCCTGGCTAAAACCGTTCCCCGGAAAGTTGAGATCAATATGGTCTGGACCTTTCACCGTCAAAGATGCTCGGCCATATGGAGCAGTCGTGTTGCTGGACACGAAAGGCGAATAGTTTGTTGTTAATGTTCAGCGTCTAAAGCCATATCTCGCTAACACAACCATCGCTGAAGGTGAAGAAATTCCCTTACGTGATCCATCCTCAGCCTAGCCGGCATTCCAAGTCAAGCTAGTGACTTAAACCAAGCGCTTGGTGGGAGGAAACCCATCGGTACGTGTAATTACCTTTTAGGATTTTTCTTTTCTTTTGTTTAAATTCTCGTTTTAGTTTCCACTAGTCTGAGGAAAATAAATAAATAAATCGAGAAGCATCAGATCAAGAACGGAGCACCCAAGAAGAGCAACCTTGCCCTGCTCCGGATAGGTACTCCGCGTCAGGTAAGTATCTCGAAACCCTAAAAAAATGGGGGGGGGAGTTACTATTTAAGACCCCACCCTTTCCCCCATTCTCCCCCTCAGCCTCTTTCTCACGATTTCTCCAAAGTTTTCACCTAAACTTCCCTAACTTCTTCATTTCTAAACAGTTTCAAGCGATTCTTGACTCTAAATTGGATAACTTTACTTGTTCTAACCATCTCTCAAGTTATTTCAACAGATCTACCAAGGTAACATCTCGAGTCGCCACTCTCTCCCACGATTTAAGGGCCGATTACTCTCCCTACTCTTTGCTTGGATAGATGGAACCTAGGTTGCTGAACCAAGTTTTACATGCCCTATTTTGTTGTTTAGATATAAAAAGGGGGAAGGGAAGTTGAAAAGTTACAAAAGGGTGTAGGAACAATTGATGGGAAACCTAGGGATAGGACACCTGTTTGTGTGGTTTATGAAATGGCGATTGAGAACTGTGTCTAAGAAGTCACCGAATTGCAAAATTGGGTACTTTGCAACTCTTGCAAATCACCCACCGAGCAAATTTACATCTTTTGGGTTGTTTTGTAGATGCCTCCAAGAACAAAGAAAGTACTTCTTCAGACCACCTGTGCCACCACCTCCCAGCACCATGACTTTGACTCTCTCCCAGGCACCTACCCATGGCCACGTGAGGAGGGGCAGCGCATCAATTGCAATGATCCCAACATCCCTACACTCTCCCAAGACAGATGGGATCGATCCGACTCACGCCACTATAACGCGTTCCTTGATGTGGTCCTGGCCCCAACGCGTTTCGTTTGTGCGAGATCTATGTGCACGCTGGGTCTCCACGAAGATGTCCACGCGGTCCTCCATGCCACAGGCATCGATGAGTTGTGCTATGAGACTCAGTCCTTGTTTCCAGACCTGACTCGTCAATGCCTTGCTTCCGCCCAGATCCTCTACGAGGACCCCGACCATCCATCCTTCGAGACAGCTTCCTTCTCCTTCTTTGCTAACGGGATCAAGCATTTCCTCTCCATGGACAAGTTCACCGAGGTTTTCAACCTAGAGAACGATCCATTGGGCCTCACTTTCCCCAAGAAGTTTCCCCATACATAATCTTTTTGGGAACTCATAGCGGATGGAGAATTTAGATCCCGCTCAGCGAACCAATCATAGATAAGAAACCCCACTCTTCGGATCATCGCCAAGGTGATGAGAAACATCCTTTTCACTAAGGAGACTACAACGAAGGTAACCAATGGTGAGCTGCAGTTTTTGTACTCGGGAATTGAAGACGAGATCAGGGATTTGGGTGCTAAGATCCCTTCTGCTCAAGTGCAGACTAACCCGAGATTCATTCTGGCTCAATCGCTCGTCGACAAGAAGGCAAGAGTGTTCCAGAAAAAAGGAACAAAGAGCATAGAGCGATGTGGCAACCTGCTCACTCTGCTCTTCAGAAACTGTGAGGTTGATCTCTCTCCCTACACCTTCAATGCCCATCCAGAGTACATCGACATCCCCTATCTCATCCAGTGCCAAATTCTAAGGGATGAGAGCACTTACACTTTCGTGGATAGGGAAGGGCATACCCTGTTCTGCAACTTGCCACAACCCTCCATCACCAACATCCAAGACTTCAACAACATCAGGTTTCTCCCTGGTCCTGAGTTCCTCTGTGCAGATCCCCGAGTACCCCAACAGGTGCAACTTGATACAAACGTGAACGATGTGGAAGACTTAACTACGGAAGGTGAGTAAGACCTAGGCCCCCTTGCTGACGACCCAGATGACGCCACCTACAGGCGTTGGATGATTGACGCTCAGC
Source organism: Moricandia arvensis (assembly GCA_905132765.1). Lineage (NCBI taxonomy): Eukaryota > Viridiplantae > Streptophyta > Magnoliopsida > Brassicales > Brassicaceae > Moricandia > Moricandia arvensis. Next base: position 37,420 of record CAJHQP010005651.1, on the reverse strand, counting down.
GCATGAACAACATCTTCATGAAGAGGATCCTCCATGCAATCACCGGTGGCTGTTTCCAGACTCCACCAATGGGAGCAGGTCAAAGGGAGCAACGTCGGTCCGCGAAAACAGACAGAGCAGGGTCATCGTCTGCGACTGAGCGATTGGGAAGGAACAGATGCTACGCTGGTCAATCCGACAGCGAGGAAACAAAATGAGTACCACCCCCTCTCTATCACCATTGTACCATCCATCTCTTTTTTTTGCTGACTTCAGTTTTACTTTCACACCAGAGACGGTATGAAGTAAGTCTGGGGGAGGCACTTGTGTGTGTTGTTGAACTCTTTTGTTTCTTTCTGTTTTTGTTTTATTGAGTCAGTTGTAGGATCGAGTCAGTCAATCTTTTGTGGGAATCAAGACCCTAACTTTATGATGCTTCTAACCACCTTGTGCTTTAAGTTATCTTATCCAGTGACTATCATCAGCAGACGAGGAGCACCTAACCAACCTGAAACACCCTGACTTTGGACACTATTCTCTCCAAGAATGATTTCAGCTTATCGAGGTTACACTGAATAGACATGAACTCCACTTAACTTGAACCATAATCTTGACTGAAATTCTTCTTGTTTTGGGCATTAGATCAGAGAAACGATACCACACTCAGGACTCCTTATTCTTTCTATCCATCTTGTTGATCCTGAGTGGCTGGCTCATTTTTAGTCAGTTCCCACCTTAAACCCCTGAACCATTGTTCCACCCTCATGCATTCTGTTTTAAGTGTCACATGTGCAGACATGTGCAAAAGGGCCGGAGAGGAAAAGATCGACACAAACCCTCACTCGTTTTGGCTTCAACAGAAATTACAGAGCATGGGTGAGAGTGATCCGAAAGAGAGAGAGAGAGAGAGAGAGAGCAACCGACATGATGGTCCAATCAAAAGAATGGATGAGTAGAAGAAACGCTAAAATAAGAACCTCCTTCTTGTCATCATCTATTCTATTATTCAGTCTAAAAAAAGTTAGTGTTTCAATTTTAAGAGATGATGAGAGGGAGGGAAAAAAAGTGTCTCTAGTTGGTTAAACCAATGGGTGCCCAATTAAAAGTATACAGAGCGAACAAGGGTGATATGGGAACTTGAGAGACTGCTCCAAGAGAAGAAGAAAACGGGAGCGATTGCTCCAAGGAACAAAACGAGTGGGACTTGTCGAGGTCAATGGATCCATCCTCTCTTGCAATTTTGCGCGATATCTGTTCGAACCGAGTTCGGTCTTTTCAGTGAGTGAGTAGACGGGACTCGTCAGTGGGTTATTCCGAAGACGTTTTTTTTTACTATTTATGAGTAGAAGATTGATTTTATTGATAAGAAAGTTGGTTACAAATAGGGAAACAAGAGGCGAAACGGCGTTACTCGGAGAGTTAAGCCGTCCATACAAGTCCGAAAGAGAGTGCAAGTCTGAATCGAGAGTACAAGAGTGAAAACCCTAGTTCTAGCCGCCTAGTGAGTAAGAGTGATTTTTTCCGCCCCCTGCTTATTCCCTTCCATCCTTCTTATATAGCGCCTTCCGGCCCAGCGAGTTGTTTGCTGGCATGGCGGGCCTTCGCCAAATGGGCCACGGTCGGCCCGCTAAGGCAAGTCCCACCCTTTTCTTAAATGATCATTAACTCGGTTAACCGCGGGGGTCATCCGAGCTAATGCTCGTTTAGGCGCTAAGTACGGGGTCGCCCTCTCGCCACGCTGGAGCTTATATGGGCCAAGCCCTCTTGTTCAGTGGGCCTTGCAGAGAGGAGCATTCCACCACCTACAATATCCTGCATCCTCTACAAAGAAATGGTAACCCCTAAACACTGATTAGCTCCACCTAAACACTTAAATAGCTTGTTTCACACCTAGAACAGTCTACCCTGACTAACGCCCATGATGAGAAGCTCACGCCCATATTAATTGAATATAAGGAGTTCTTGGCTAGAAGGTGTGACTTTTGCAGGTCTGAGATCATAAGTATGGAGCCGTGCGAAGAGCAGTCAGTGGGTTTTGGTTAGATGGCTGCTCCTGTTTCGTTGCATGCAATGTTCAGAGATTCGTGGTTTAAGTATTGTTGCTGAAGATAGGAGAGTTACCACACTTTCAAACCTTTCTCCCTGTGCTTGGTACTTGACTTTGTTTGAGGACAAACAAGGATCCAAGTCTGAGGGAATTGATATGTCGTGTTTTTGACATCAAGTGCATATGTTTTCCAAAGCATTCTTAGTTAATTTCAGAACTTTCTCAGTACGTTTTGAGTCATTTCAGGACTGGAATAGGCCAAATTGCTAAAGAGGTGACAAATGAAGAAAGGTAGGAAATTTGGAAGTTTTCTGCCAAGAAGCATCTAAACGGAGCAACCACTTGCCTGCTCCTGAAAAATATGGAAACTTCTGAGATATTTCGAGATTTTCCCTAGAAACTCCCTTTCTCTTTCTAGAAGTCGCCGCGCACCTTATAAAAGACTAGTGAATTCTATTCTCGAGAGTTACCTTAGTTTTTACACAAGAAACCTTTGAGACTTGTTTTTTTTGCGATTTGGCTGTTATTGTAAGGGTGAATGCTTCTCTTCTTCATCTTTAGAGAAGAACTCCCTTAACCATCTCTTTACTATTAAATCGTTATGCTTTATTCAGTCAAGATTTGCGTGTTTCTTTGTGCTATAAACGAGTAGTCGCCCTGCTTAGTCTAGGGTGTTAGGGTGTTAGATCTGTGAGCTTGACATAAATAAGTTACAAATCGATTGTCTTCATTCATAGTTGTTCTTATTGCTTGCATTAATCTGATCACTTAATGCATGAACTTAGGTTTAATCTATTCATTAACCATGTAATAGGTTGCTAGGCATAGCATGAACGAGCATTACATCCCTAATCAGCGAGAGTAGATGTTAGGGTGTCTTGTGAACTTATCGGATTAGATCTCTAATGCTCGTGGTCGCGCTTCAGCCCAAACGAGAGTTTAGAACTGCTGGGGTCGATCCAGAAAGGGAGCAGAACCATGAAGTGGGCTGTTCTATATTGAGTGTTCCGAGTTCTAGACTAGCTCTTAGTTGAACTTGAATAATTGTTTGGCTCACAAGTATTTACACCCAATCAAACCAGCCTAGGCTGGCTTCTCTTTAATTTGAATTCAAACTACCTTGCTCTCTGTTCCTCGCTATCTGTGAATTTTCAGTTTACAACACTATTGTTTTAGCTTGATATTGATCCCATAAAGATAAAGTGTAAATTTTTCCTCTGGAATTGAATCTAAAGTATTACAACAACCACTGTTAACACGACAGTAGCAAGATCCAATTTCAGTTTATCAACGGAACAGATGATCTTTATCATTCTCGATCTGCTTTGTATCGTTTCCACAAAAAAATAAAGCTTCTCAAGCCGGCTCTCAGGAGATTGAACAAGAACACATTTGGAAACATTCCACAGAGAACTCGTGAAGCTTTTGATGCACTATGTGAGAAGCAAAGGTTAGCCCTCTTGCATCCAGATGATGATAATTTTGAGGCTGTCTCAGAAGCGATGTTAAACTGGAATCACTGGGTAGGGATTGAGGAGAGATTCTTGAGTCAAAAATCATGCATAACATGGCTCAAGGTTGATGATCAGAACACACAGTTCTTTCACAAAATCGTCTAGTGCAGGACTTCATTAAATGCCATAAGAAGGCTTGTATTAGGATCAGGAGAGATAATCACAGACCCCTCTGCAATTAAAAAAGCTGTTGCAGCGCACTTTGAGAACTTCCTGAAACAGAATCTGGATGTAGATGAAACTGATATTACTCCAGTTCTCCCTGACCTACTGGATTATCGCTGCCCTACTCACACATCTGAGCTCCTGGTACACACTGTTTCAGAAGCTGAGATACGTCATGTGCTCTTCTCTACGCCATTCATTAAAGCTCCGGGTCCCGACAGTTTCCCTGTCGAGTTTTATCGCGCTGTTTGGCCAGTTATCGGACGTGACTTCACTATAGCCGTTCAGTCTTTTTTCGAGTATGGGTGCCTAGAGGTGTTAATTCAACTATTCTCACTCTGATACCAGAGACTGATAATTCAGAGACAATAAAATATTACAGGCCTATCAGCTGCTGCAACATATTGTACAAAGTTGTCTCCAAAGTCATTGCAAACAGGTTAAAAGTCTTCTTGCAAGAACTGATCGAGCCAAACTAATGTGCATTTGTAAAGGGTTGTCTGCTGCTGGAAAATGTTCTCCTTGCCACTGAGCTAGTAAAAGACTACCACAAGCCATCTATTTCTCCTAGAAGTGTTCTAAAACTCGACATTTCCAAAGAATCTGACTCGGTAAGATGGTCTTTTATCACCAGCACTCTCTGCGCCATGAATATTCCGGAAAAGTTTGTCCAATGGATTCAAGTCTGTCTATCAACACCAGCTTTTTCTGTATCTGTGAATAGGGAGCTAGAGGGTTTCTTTGGCAGTGAACGTGACTTGTGTCAAGGATGTGTTCTCTCGCCATATCTCTTCGTCATTTCCATTAATGTGCTATCTAGATTGCTGAACAAAGCAGCACAAACAAATCAATTTGGGTTTCATCCAAAGTGCAGTGAACTGAACCTGACTCACCTTAGCTTCGCTGACGATATCTTGATCTTCACTGATGGTGCCCCATACTCACTTCAAGCTGTAACTACTGTGTTGCACCAATTTGCAGCATTATCGGGTCTCATCATCAATCCAGCAAAATCCTCTATATTCATGGCAGGTCGTATAAGTCAGAAGTTCAAGGATAAGGTGCAACATATGGGCATCCCTGTTGAGTCTCTTCCGGTTCGCTACCTGGGCCTTCTGCTCACAACAAAGTCGATGTCATGAGCTGAGTACGAATCATTAATTCATAAAATCAGAAGCCGGTTCTTATATTGGTCAAGCCGTGCGCTATCTTATGCTGGTAGGCTCCAACTGATTTACTTTGTTATCACCAGTATTATCAACTTTTGGAGCTCTGTCTTTTTCCTCCCTAAACGTTGCCTTGAAACTATTGAAGGTATGTGTAGTGCATTCTTATGGCCAGGATCTGCTATCATTCATACTAAAGCAAAAGTGGCGTGGGAAGAAGTGTGTAACCCGAAAGCAGAGGGGGGGGGGTCTGGGCTTAGAACGGCTGACGGATTCCTCCCAAGTAGCTTCACTCAGCTTAATTTGGCATTTGTTCACAAACAATGGAGCCTTGTGGGTGGCTTGGACGCGAGCGTATCTTCTCAAATTCTACAGTTTAAATGACAAATCTGCTGGCTCTTGGATTTGGCGTGAGTTACTCAAGCTCCGTGACCAGGCTGCTGTGTTTCTACGTGATCAAATTGGGAATGGTAAGTCTACACTGTTCTGGTTTGATCATTGGATAAGTATGGGGAAGTTGATGGATATTGCAGGAGACTCTGGCACAAGAGTTCTTGGGATTAGACGCTATGCCACGGTCTCGGAAACTGCATCGTCTGTCCAATGGAACATACGTCGATGCAGAGGCTATCACCTACAGGAGATGATAGCCTACATCTACTGTGTTACACCACCGGTAGATTCTGCAGATGATGACCGTTGGTTATGTCGGCATGGAGATGATGACTTCAAACCCAATTTCTCCAGCAACAAAACTTGGAATCAGATTCGAGAACAATGACAAACAGTATCGTGGAGCTCGCTGGTCTGGTTTCCTCTAGCAATCCCGAGGATGTCGTTCATTACTTGGTTGGCCGTTAGAGAAAGGTTATCTACAGGATCACACACACATGCTTAGTGAATCACTGAGTCGTGTTATCTGTGTGGCGAGCCTGATGAAACAAGAGATCACTTGTTCTTCGCCTGCCCCTACTCCTTCACTGTTTGGATCGATCTTGTGGAGTTTCTGCTTGGTTCGCGAGTGGATCCTGACTGAACTATCACAGTGGAAAATATGCTATCATACTGTACTACGGCTGTAGATACTTGTCTTCTCAAACTATCACTTCAAGAAACGATTCATTCGGTATGGCGTAAAAGAAATGATCGAAAGCACAACCAGAAGTACCATGACACAGCGCATACGGTCCGCTATATCGACAAGCTAATCAGAAATCGAATCTCCTCTCTTCGGCATCGAAAGCCAAGCTTCTACAGCGAGGCACTCCAGAGGTGGTTCACTCGGACTGCATAAGAGTTCATGTCTTTTGCTTTAAAATTAAATGTCATCCTTCTAATCCTAAACATTCTTTTGTGTAACAATTTTTCTTTTTGCTGATAATCAATTTAACATTTCAACAAAAAAGAGAATTATATAACTTCTAATTCTAATATAGGTAACATATTTAGATAATTTCTTAATCCTTTTAGGAAACCATAGCTCATAAGGTTACGAAACTTGCTCCTTAAGCTTTCTTCAAGCTTATTTCAACATTCTCCTCCTTGAATTCATTCTATTCCACGTTTTTTAACTCCCATAAGACTCCTCATCTCTTTCAATTTATTCTTCCTAGTGACTTTGCCAAAATATCAAGTTTCTGTTCGTTTCCCGGAACATGCGCAACTTCTACTTGTTCATTCTCAACGCACTCTCGTATTGAAATGAAATCTCCTGTGTTTATGCTTACTCAGACCATGAAACACTCGGTTTTTTGGAAGTGCAATCTCAGACTTATTATCAACTCGTATGGTCACCCTTTTACAAGCTTCTCCGACAACTTCACTTAGAAGTTCTTGAAGCCATATCGATTTTTAGCTGCCTCTATAGCTGCCATAAACTCAGTTTCACATCATGATAGTGCAACTATCTCTTGTTTCTGCGAGCACCAAGTTATTGGACTTCTATCAAGATTAAACACAAGGCCTATTGTACTCTTTCCTTCATGTACATCAACATTGTGTGAGCGGTTTCTATAGCCCACCAATTTCTGTTTTATCTGCGTGTAAACAAGAGACCAAGAGATGATGTCTCACGCAAATATCCCAAGACTTGTTTCAATGCTGAACCGTGGGATTCCTTAGGCTCTTTCTTGTATATACTCAACACCCCACACTGTAAGACAAGTCTGGACATGTATTAAGTAGATATCGAAGACAACCTATGCTTCTTCTGTATTCACTTTCGTCAATACTCTTCTTTTAGGAGACTTGGACAACTTGACATTCAAATCCATAGGTACATGCGACAGACTGCAGACACTCATCCCAGTTTCTTCTAATATTTTATGTGCATATCTCTCCCTTGTTTTAACACGATGCCTCCTTCATGTTTATGTACTTCAGTTCCAAGATAATATATCAACTTACCAAGGTTACTCATCTCGAACTTTGTTGCCTTTTCAAACTCTAGTATCGATTCCAAGGATGATCCTGTAACAAGTAAGTCGTCTACGTATACCACCACGATGAGGGGATGACCCTTTTCTTCCTTTCTATATAAGATGGTTCCTTTGAGCACTTGTAATAGTTCAAATATCTGAGGATCTTGTTTAGTTTAGCATTCCACGCTCTAGGTGCTTGTCTTAGACCATAAAGAGCTTTATTCAACTTATAAAACTTTATCTTCCTTCCCTGAAACTACAAATCTTTCAGGCTGAGTGACAAAAACTTCCTCCTTCAACTCCCTGTAGAGGAACGCAATTTTTACGTCAAGATGGTGACCTCTCAACAATTCAAATCTGCTAGTGCGATGACAAACTGAATTGTTCACTACGAGCCACCAAAGAAAATGCTTCATCATAATAAATGCCATGTCTTTGAACATATTCTTTTGCTACTAGTCGTGTTTGGTACTTGTTAATACTTCCATCGGCATTTCGTTTTATTTTAAACACCCACTTAAACCCGAGTGGCTTTACTCCCACGGGAAGATCAACAAGGTTCCATATTTTATTCCTCTCAATTAATGAAAGATGTTCTTTCCATGCTTCAATCCATACTTTTAACTCTTTAGCTTCGTTAAAGTCCCACATCTCGTCATTTATTGCCATGAGAACTCGTCCACACTCTGTTTCGTAAGAAGAATGTAATCATCCAAGTAGGCAGGCCTTGTACTTAGTCTTGTTGATCTCCTTAATTGTGACTAAGACTAATCTTTTTCTTCACCATTGTCGTCATCATTCGCTTATTCTACCTCATCTACTTCTTCGCATGTCTCATTCTCACTCATTGCTCGAGGGTCTCTCTCGGCTCCGATGGGTATTCCCCTCTCCTTAAACTGAGATTACCAGACTCTCTTAAGCAAATACAAAGGTTCCCAAATCTTTATCTCCTTCTTCTTCTATATCGATCCAGTTCCAACCTTTTTTCTCATCAAATATTACATCTCAACTTACTATGATCCTTTTGTTCTTAGGACAAGCAGACAATACAGCTTCGAACATGCTCTGTTCCCAGGTGTACCAAAACTCTCAACCTGTCATCTAGCTTCTTCCTTCCACATGATTCCTTTTTTGCATAACCTATCCAACCAAACACTCTAAGATGCTCACGGTTCGGTTTTCATTCTCTTATAGCCTCATATGGGGTTTTGCACTTAGCGATCTCGTTGCAACCCTTTTAATAAAGTAGGTGGCATGTCTCACTGCCTCTCCCCATAGTAAATTGGGCACACTCGTGTGTTTCAAGATACTTCTTGTCATCTCCAGGAGAGTCCGATTACGTCTTTCAACAACTCCATTCTGTTGAGGAGACTAAGGTGCTGTTAAGTGACTCCTCATACCGTTTTTTTGCAATAGGTTTGAAATTCTCGAGATACGAACTCTCCACCTCTATCTGTTTGAAGTGCTTTTATCACGGTTCTTGTTTCTTGTTCAGGAAGTATCATGATTTTTTTGAACTTATCAAATGCTTCACTCTTCTCTTTCAACAAGACTGTCCACATATATCGCAAATGATCATCAATGAGCACAAACACATATCTCTTGTTTGCTTGTGTGGGAGGTGTGATAGGTTCGCAAATATCTCTATGGATGAGCTGGAGAGGTTTAGTGGCTAAAATGAGGTTGCTTATGGGAAATGATATCTCGTTTGTTTTCCAAGTAGGCATGATACACACTTCTCTCATCCGACTGTGATGCTCGGTATACCAACAACTAGCTCCTTGTTGATCATCATCTTCATCGTTTCTAGGTTAATGTGACCAATTCGTGCATGCCACTTAGACGACTCAATTGATGATGTTATTTGTAAGCACTTGATATTCTCGACTTGTATAGTCCCCCTTTGTAGAAGCGATTCCGAGATCTTGTTGTTTTAACCATTAGCTGTCCTAGTCGATCATAGAGCATCAATAGATCATCTTTCATTTGTACTTCACAACCTGCTTTTGTTACCTGACCGAGACTAACAATGTTGCTCCTTAAACCCAATATGTAGTAAAACATTGAATAAAATCTTCGTCTCGCCCCCTTTGAATAAAAACATGACTGAGCCTTTACCTTTTAAATCAATACGAGAATTATCGCCAAATCTAACCTTTCCCGTTATTTTATCATTGAGATAAGAAAATAATATGCGATTTCCATTCATATGATTACTTGCACCATTGTCAAGGTACCATACCCTCTTAGTATCGAGATTGACCTAAAAATGTTTGGATTCACCTTTTGCTCGTTGAGATAAACAACCTCGTGCATCATCAACTCATCAGCCACTTGAGTCTCTTCATCCTTTTTGTCAATAGCTTCTTGTAGTTTAAGTAGTCTATCAGGGCAGTCTGATACATAATGACCTAGTTTATCAAATTGAAAACACGTAATGTGAGAGGCCTCTCTCTCATTGTCTCTTCCTTGTCTATATGACCCGTTCTGGTAAGAACCAAATCGTCCTCGGTCTTTTCCTCTCTAATTAAAGTGACCTCCTCCTCCTCTTATACTGCTACCACCATAGCTCTATTGTTGTGAGTCCATGTTGGCATACATTAATTTTCCTTGATCATCATGTTGTTCTTCCTCCTCTTCACCAATTCTTTCCTTGCATGCTTTTAACTTCCCAACAATATCCTCAAAATTTGTTGTATTTAGATCAAGGACCTGTTTAAGGGATGCGACAATGTGAATGTATATTTTATTAGCAAACTTTTCAAAAACTTCTTCACGAGTTTCAGTTCTTCAAGGATTGCCCCAAGAGATGCTGATTTTGATGAAATTTCTGATAGTTTTCCAACAAAAAACATTGATTGTATGTCCTTCCTTCATCTTGAGTCTATTGAATTCTGCCATTAGGGTTTGTAGCCTTACCTCCCTTACTCTCTCAGTTCAAACATGTCTTGCCTTGATTGCATCCCAAACTGCCTTTTCTGTGTCTAGGTCTCAAACTTGCAAAGTTAACGCCTCTGGAATAGATTGAAATAACATGGCGAAATCCATGTAATTCTTGTCTTCGATTTTGTTTCGGGGGTCAATAGTTTCCCATACCTTATTTACCTTGAGAGCAATCTTTATCCTCATAGCCTAAACAATATCGTTTGAGGAACTTAAAATGGGAAACTTGATAGAGAAGGTTCCAACTTCCTTCGTCCTTTATCTCAGGTTTATCCTTCACATCCCTCATGATGATAACATCATAAATATTGTTTTGTAGTGATAGGTTTTGCTTTAGTTGCTTTCATCTCTGTGACTCCTCACGGTCACGATCCCAAGTTTCTCTCAGGCTCTGATACCAAATAGAAATCAAAGATCGAGGTTTAAGAACACTTTTCTTATTGATTTAGAAAAATAACACAAAAATTAAAAAGCTCTCAATCTCTAAAATTATAAGTTATGTCACATATTGACATAGAGAATTAGATAACTCCTAATTCTAATAAAGATAACATATCTATAAAATTTCCTAAACCTTTTAGGAAACCATAACTCGGCAGGTGATACGTGCTCAAATTACCCTAGAACTACTGATTATTCTCTCAAGTAAGAGGCTCAGCTGTAATACTTAGGGATCGAATCCACAGAGAGCGAGGGCACACAATAGATTTTATAATAAACTTAGTTATGCTAGGCAACTAAATAAACCTTAAGAGCTAGTAAATTAGGAATGAGTTGGTTGTAAGCAGTTAAGAAAAATTACTAGATCTAGGGTTTTCAGGTAGTGAATTATAATGGACAGAAGCCAAGGGGTTTTCAATCATAGAACATGATTTAATAAGTAAATATATAATTTATATCTATCTATGGCTAAGTTTAGAGTCTACAACTTTGGTATGCAAATTCCGATTGACCGTCAATCAATGGTATGCAAACGACATTGATCGATGTCTTTCTTAGTCAAGCATTAAACGATCAGATTCGATAAGTTCACTTAGAATTACTAGACTAATCTCTCGATTATCCCTAGCAACTTAAGCTCAACATGATTAGTTCAAGTAACAATCCTACTCTCACAGATATCAATTATCTTATTATCATGTTCTAGTTAGTTACTCAAGAACACAAACAATAAGCACAATACTGATGATAGATCTAATAATTATCCTAGTAGTTCTATTGTTTTGCTAATCTGTCAAAACTATTAATAAACCCTAAATCTACCAAGAGATCTACTCAGACATAGCTAAGAAGAACATAATCATAAATATAAAATAATGCATAAGATTGGGTATAGAACATTGGGGTTCCAATACAAAGCTTGAAAGAAGTCTTGATTTTTTCTCCAAAACTATTATGTTCCCTATTAAAATCTCTAAACTTATAAAAGAACTCCCTTTGCATAAAACACAAGCAAAGATAATATAAACTAGGTAAAACTCGTCTATGGACAATCTTATAATCTCTATGACTTGGGCTTCAAGTCAGGTATTATGCGAATTGCGGTTATGGGTGTTGACCGTCGATTGACGGCAAGGATGCCTCGTCAATCGACGGAAAATCTCTGTCTTGACTCGTACATTGCTGATTTTGACCAGTTACGAGGTTCCTCTCTCTTTGAGCTCCAGAAAGCCTCATAATTCTATAATTCTCCAAATACACCTGGACTTGAAAAGACTCTAAATCACATCCTAGACACACATAAAAAAACTCCAATTAGGGCCTATAACATTATCTAAAAGTAGTAATATTAGGACCTATCAACTCCCCCAAACTTAACATTTTGCTCGTCCCCAAGCAAAACAAGGGTAAACATGTGGAAGAGGTTGAAAACACAGGGACTCACAAAATCTCTAGCTCATCATTTTCACATTTACTATGTCGCAACCACATCAAACAAGTGTCAATCTTAGAGAAATTTTGTATACTTTATCCTATTATAGCAATCAAATTGATTCTACCAACAACTTAGCAAATACTAGTCCGACTCACCCCTCTACTAACCTCATTTCTTGCATAAATAAAAGTGCAGGCTTTACCTTTGGAGTATCGATCAGAGGACACATGGACTCTTACCCTCGCAAGTATCTGAACACACATGCAACCTTCGATGGTCCATTTCTTCCTTTTTTCTCTTCTGCGAATCTCTTTATATTATTTTTATAAGTCAAATGAATCAATGATGATGATACAGTCCATCTTGTTCATTTTTTTTTCTTTTGTTTTTATTTTCTCTCGTTTTATTTTATTTTCACCAAGGTGTAGGTGAATAATGGGGTCACAGGTAATTTACCTATCCCTCGCATCCTTCCTTTCTGAATTAGAATAATGGAGTCATATATAATTTACCTACCCCTCTACATCTTACAAGAAATCATCTCAATCTTATATATATATATATATATAGATGCCGAAGAGAGAGTAAGAAGGGAATCAGAAGCACACACACTTTTACCTTCCAGACTTGCAAAAGGAATCCGATACAATGTATGCCAAACCCCAAAGCAATCAAGTAAGTCAGTATTAGGTTGGAGGTTAGCTACGGTTCCTTAAATTTTCTAAGCAAGTGTGATATAGTGGCAGAAAGATCCATTTTGGTATCTCTAGTACTCTCTGCAATCAAATATCAAGAATTGTGCTATAGAATGGTTAGATAATAAGTAAAATTTAAACTAATCATAATCCATTTCTTGACTCAATAAAACTCAACGAAACACATAAGAATAAAACTAAAAATAGAAAGCAATATCAGTATACTTCCCCCAGATTTAAATAACATTGTCCCTAGTGTTATTCCGTCTCAGTTAGGTGGAAAAATGAAATCATAAGTAAAAGCTTAAGGAAGAAATCGATTCCAGACTCAGTAATGAATGTCCACCGATGGAAAGTGATGTGTGTCGACCGATGGGATCGGTATCGACCGATAGTTGTGCATTATGTCGACCGATGCTAGTTCTCGATCTTCCAATTTTTTACTGCAAATAAAGAAAAATACGAAATTAGTAAAATCATGAAAATAAAATAAATTGTAAACATAGCTAATAGTGAGTTGCCTCCCACTTAGAGCTTGGTTTTAATCTTTAGCTTGACGTTTAGCACTGTATAGACTAAGATGGGTGTAGAGTATCCCTTGTTGGAAAACAAGTGTCCACATCTTCTTTGCTCATTTTAAACCAGGTACCAGCAAAGCTTCTAATGGCTTCTTCACCTCATGTTCAGTGGTTGTCCATTTTCTACTTGGTTATCTCAATTTGACTTATCCACTATTGAAGTTTGTCAATGCTTTTGTGTAACCAACCAATCTTGCTATATGTGGGCATGGATATGTCATCCAATCTCCTGGAGATATATTCCATCATCATGTCTTGAGATGCATAAACTCCATCAAGTTTATATTCTAACAGCTTCTTAGTTACCAGCCTCTGTCTAAATGGTTCGCGTGAAGCATCGATCAATGGGCGTGCATGTCCATCGATCAATGGTGATTTTTCTGCTTCATTCGCGTGTTGTCTCTGAATCATCTAATGAGTCGCGTCCATCTTTTGCTTTATCTCTTCCATGCACGTGGTTAACCAGCTGATAATGATGTTGAATGGGTAATAGATGTCATCAATCCTCTAGTAGTAGTCATCCATCAACATTTCTTGTGCTCTGTAGATTCCTTGTTCCACGTTATCCACTTATGCTCTGTTGTAGTTGTCAGCTGATGGTCTTGTCTCACAAAATTTCCTGCATACTATAGCAAACAGAGACAAGTGTGTCCAATGATGGCTGCATTCTGAAGAATATGCCTGATGTCTTCCTTGGACACGTTGATGATTCTGCTAACTATAGCTCGTGCATTTCCATATTGTCTCTGTATACACCATAGTCATTTATTTCCTCCCCATAATCAAAATTCTTTGGATCAAACACTTCAGGTTCTGATCTGTAACCGGCGAAGTCTTCTAGAAGGTGAGTGTCGATCGATGGCAGCAGTGTTGTGTTAATCCTTGTTGTTATCTGCAGGGTTGTTATGTTGCTAATGTCTGAAGAGATTTCCTGATCCATTGGCCATTGCTAGTATGTCTGCTACATCCTACTTAGATACATTGAGAAATCTTCCATCCATTGCTCTTGCATATCCTTTTGGATCCCCCATAATTCTAAACTCATCTTGTATTAGATAACCATAATCTTCATCGTATTCTGCCAGATTAGCGTCGATCGATGGTATTGGGGCAACATTGATCGATGTTGCATTCTGAGTTCCATTGGATCCTCTGAAATTTCCAGCCACCTCTAGTGCAAGAACATGGTACTCGATTGCTTCTTCTTCAAGATAGGAAGTGTCGTAATCTGGGTTAGCTATGTCATTCCCTAGGTCATGGTCGTCGATCGATGTTAAAGGCTGGATGTTTATTGAGTGTTGATTAACAACGTTGATCAATATGTTGGGTTCAGTGTCGAGCGATGCTCCATCTTCAGGGTCGTTCTCTTTCTCGAAATTGCAGAAACACATGGCCACAAGTCCTGGTTAATGAACCAAATCAATGAGAGCAGTCTTGATTCTAGTTTGAACAAGTTCATAGTAATGATTTTGATCAATAAGAGATATATACAATCTGTTTGTCTTCATGTCGCATACTGCTCCTATAGTGGCCATGAAAGCTCTTATACGTAGCAGAGATGAATTTTGCTCCACTTGGACGTCCAAGACATGAAAGTCTACAGGAATTGGGGCATCACCAATTTTAACTTGGATGTCTTTGACTATACCTCCTGGACTTACCTTAGAGAAATCTACAAAGGTGAATGAATCACTAGAAGATTCCACCTTTAAGCTGAGCAACTCTGCCATGGTTCTTGGCATAATGTTTACTGAAGAACTGGTGTCGCAGAGTGCATGAGAGTAGTCATGTCCCATGATGTTGCAGGGAACCAAAAACTCTCCAGGGTCGCTTCTCTTCTTCAACTTAACCCTCTGATTTATCTTCTCCCTCAGATGATTAAACATTCTTTCAATTCTTCATCAGTCTCCTTGGTTTCTTTGAAGAACATCCACAATTTGCGAGTGTACTAAGCTTCCTCGAATGGGGTTTCTAAAAGGGATTCTAAGGACTCTCTTAGTAAAGTTATCCATATCTTGGTGTTGTTACTCGCTGAAAAATTCTCTATCAATCTGGTAGCTTCTGCAACATTCCTAGTGAGAAATTTCCCTCACTGACTATGTCTAAAGCCATCTGGTATGAAAAATCAATACCTCTAAAGAAAGTGCTGAGAAGTTGCACTTTAATGGTGTAGAAAATCTCTTTGGTAGGATTCTATTCTGATCCAGGAGTTCCTAAAAGACTCTGCAAGCTCCTATGTGAATGTATCAAGTCTGCTCCTCAAATCCTTTGATATGGCATCATCAGAAAAATTACGCAAGAAGGCATTTTTAAAGTTTGTCCAGGATGTAAAAGATCTTGGTGGTACCTGCTTAACCCAATATGAAGCATTCTCAGCAAGCGAATATTTGAAGAGCTTGCATAGAAGATAGTCCTTAGAGACTCCATTAGCTTTAATGGAAGACAAAAAATCCTCAAATCGCTCCAAATGAACCATAGGGTGGTCATGGGTTTGTACATGAAATGGTGTATGTGCCACAAGTGTGAAATAGGCTTGATTCAACTTAAAATTGTTCCTCTGGAAAGATGGAGGACGAATAGCAGATCTAATTGCTTTGGACGATTGTATTCAACCAACGTTCTTGGTTGAGCAGCCTGGGCTTTGGCTGCAACAACTTTTTCTGGTTCAGGGATTACAATCCCCTAATCATCAATTATCTGATATGTTGCATTATGCAGATGACCTTCAAGGTCATACACATCTCCTCTCTCATTCCTAGTCACGATCAGCATAGCAACCATCTCGTCTTGGAAATCACCGTCGATTGATGTATCAGGACTGGTGTTGATCGATGCCGGTCGATGAGTGTCGATCTAAGAAGAAGTGTTGGCCTCGATCGATTGTTGTCGCTTCTCCTTGTGGATGCTACGTTCGATTGCTACTGGGTCTGAGAAAACTAAGTCTTTTTGTTTTTTGCTTTTGGTACTATTGGGCATGCACCTGAAAGACAAAGAAAAAAAAATTGTAAGTAAACTAAAAAGAAAACCTACACAAAACTTGCAAACAAATCTAATAACAATCCTTGCTCCCCAGCAACGACGCCAAACTTGATATGTGCTCAAATTATCGTAGAGCTACTGATTACTCTCTCAAATAAGAGGTTCAATTTTATTACTTAGGGATCAAATCCACAGAGAGCAAGGACACAAATAATATTATAATCAACTTAGTTATGCTAGGCAATTAAATAAACTTTAAGAACTAGTAAATCAGGAATGAGTTGATTGTAAGAAATTAAGGAAAATAGCTAGATCTAGGGATTTCATGTAGTGAATTATAATGGATATAAGCCAAGGGGTTTTCAATCATAGAGCACAAATTTAATAAGTAAAGATATAATATATATCTATCTATGGTAAGCTCGGAGTCTAAAAATTTTGTATGTAAATTCAGAATGATCGTCGATCGATGGTATGAAAACAACATACTAATCTCTCGATTATCCCTAGCCACTTAAGCTCACCAAGATTAGTTCAGGTAACGATCCTACTCTGGCAGATATCAATTCTCCTAATATTAGGGTTCTACTTAGCTACTCAAGAAGAAAAGCAATAAGTACAATACTGATAATAGATCTAATAATCACCCTAGCAGTTCTATTGTTTGGTTAATCCGTCAAAACCAGTAATAAAACCTAAATCTAACAAGAGATCTACTCGGACATAGCTAAGAAGACCATAATCATAAACATAAAATAATGCATATGATTAGAGATAGGTTCTAATATAAAACTTGAGAAATGTCTTGATCTCCTCCCCAAAACTTCTATGTTTCCTAAGAAAATCTCTAAACTTGTAAAAGAGCTCCTTGTGCATAAAACACAAGCAAAATAATTTAAACTATGTAAAAATCGTCCAGGGGAATCTTGTAATTCATGTGACTTGGGCTTCAAGTCGGATATTCTGTGAATTGGGCTTCTGCGTTTTGACCATCGATCGACGGCAACAGTGCATCGTCGATCGAAGCAACTCTCTGTATCGACTCTTACATTGTTGATTTTGACCAGCTACAGGGTTCCTCTCTCTTTCGGCTCCAGAAAGCCTCTAATCTATCTTATGCTCCAAAAAGCACATGGACATGAAAAATCTAAAACACATACTAGACACACATAATAGACTCCAAATAAAGCTTATAACATGGTCTAAAAGTGCTAACTATTAGAACATATCAGCATGATTAGGAAACTTGATTCTTAAGATTTCTTCAAGCTTACTTCAACAATAGGTTGAACATGATGTAAATTTGCAAAAAAAACCGGTGAATTTTGCGATGGATAGAGATGGACTTATGGAAGCTGATGGTCTGACACAATGTGGAGCATTCGATGGTACGTTTATGGCGTGTCTTCCTAACAAGATAGTGATGGTTTCATCAGATGAAGAAGAGCTCTTTAGCATTGTGGCAACATTTGCTGCTATTGATGACCGTCCTTCTTGTTTCGGTTACTGGTATAGCCTATTTATTACCAGTTTTAGGTCATGTTCTAGGCTCTATTTAGGGTCTATTATGTGTGTTTAGTATATGTTTTAGAGTAGGCGTAGGGGTGTTTTGGAGATAAATGGATATACTTAGAGCTTTTGGAGCATTTAGAGGAGAAGAATTCGTAGCTTATTATTTTAGGAGTCGAAGTACAAGACTGTTTTTGATCGACGACAGAGCCTTGGAGTCGACCGATGATGAAAGACCAAGGTCGATTGATGTTGCACACTTGCCATCGATCGACGCGCAACTCGCAAGACAGCCGATTGAAAACCCAAGATTAGAAAACAAATATCAAGAAAGCCCTGGACGAGTTTTGACCAAGGTTTTAGGGTTTTTATATTTATGCTCATGTACTGAAAGCATGCAGAGTGTGCAAGTACAAGCGTAGGCAAGGCTTGACACAACTCAAAAAAACTTTATAGTTTTAGGTTTTTAGGGAAGAAGATTCATAACTCCTTAGGAAAATTTGTATTGAAACCCAAATATTTTATCTATGCATTCTGTTTAGACTATTGTTCTTTCTGTGATTATGTCTTAGTAGTCATCAACTAGATTTAGGGTTGAATGATAGCAATCACGGATTAGCCCAAAAATATGATTGCTGGTTAAGTTAATATCCATCAATTGAGTTGTGCTTAATGCTTGCATTCTAGAGTAGCTAACTAGGATCTCAAAAGTAGAACATGGACGACTACAATAGTAGGTTATGTGCCAGAATAGACTTCATTGAACTAGGCTGTTAGGCGCATGCGAGAGTTGGTATAATAAGTCTGGTGGACTTATCAAATCTCATTCACACTTCCTTCTGATTTCACCATCAATCGACATCAGACCTTAGCCGTCGATCGATGGTCTTTCCTTTTGCTTGCATACGAGAGTTGGAGTTAAAAGGGTTAGAATAGTTAATATTTGAGTCCTAGTATATTTAGATATCTGTGCTTCCTATCCATTATAATCCATTAGGCTTGAAACCCGAGATCTAGCATATTTACATTTGCATCAAGTTAGTTGATTAGAATATTTCCATATTTGCATTATTTCCATATTTGCATTATTAGCATATTTCCAAATGGCATCTCTACTTCTTGATAAGGAATATTTCCTTAATTGATTGTTTGCCAACAAATATATATATTCACCTAGCTAAATCTTTAGAAATAAAAAATCTATTGTGTGTCATTGCTCTCTATAGTTCGATCCATAAGTACTACACATGATCTCTTTTGGCAAGAGTACTATTTGTGTGTTAAAGACTAGGGTTAATTTGATAGTGATTTGTTTAGGATATTTATACTTGGCTAGAACAATAAAAACACGCATGTCAAATTTGGCGCCGTTGCTGAGAAGCATTGATCGCCATTAGACTTGATTTAGGATTTAGTCTAGTTTTTTTACTACTTTCAAGTTATTAAATTTTTCTTTTCCTTGTTTTCAGGTGCATGCGAACACACACCAGGAGCAATAAAGGACAATAACTACTATTCTCTTACCCCGATAGACTCGAACGTACGATCCACAAGGAAATACGAAAAGCATCGTTCGACAGCAACAACACCGTGTCGACAGACAGATCTTTACAAAAAGCATCGACCGAAGTCAGAACTCGAGCATCGACCGACATCAGAACTCGAGCATCGACCGATAGTGATCACATACCATTGATCGACAACATCTTATCCGCATCGTTCAACAGAAGCAGACGACTTCAGATGGTTGTGACTGTAGTATTGATTTGGGACGAGAATTGAGACCTGCATGACCTAGACGGTCATATGCGTAATGGAGCAGGTCAAAAGATCGAGGAGAAAATAGAAGCTGGACAGGTGCACCAGCTCAATGCATTGGTTGAGGATGATTTTTGGGTAGAGGTGGAGAGAGAAAAGCTACAAAAGGGAGGATTCCGTGTAGAAAATTTGAGTCTTCCCGACTTGTCATACGAACATCGATCGACAATGGTTACTGGGAATCGATCGACGGTGCCTGTGGAGTTAGTAGAATCAGGAAAATTTTTGAACATCGTTCGACGCATCTATCGTAGAATCGATCAACGGTTCCAAACAGCAAAACGGGTTCCCTTTCCAAAAATCGCAAATATGACAACTCTGAAGAAGAAAATGGGTGCATCATAGCCCATGATGGTTGACAAAACTGCCAAGGATCATCCAAGGAAGAAAACAGAGGATTGTTCTAGAGAAGAAAAGTGATCCTGGAAAATTTGTGGTGCCATGTCTGATCAAAAGCCATAAGTTTCCCAACGCTCTCTGTGATACTGGATCATCGGTGAGCATCATACCCAGAGCTATGGCAGAAAAGTTGAATCTGCAAGTGGAGCCTTCTAGCGATTCTTTCATCTTTGTGGATTGCTCCAGAGTGGATTCAGGAGGTATTTGTAGAGATGCCCCACTACAAATTCAGGATGTCTTAGTCCCGATAGACTTCCGTGGGATGGATATCCAGGTCAATTGGAATTCTTCCTTATTACTTGGAAGAGCTTTCATGGCTACTGTGGGAGTTATCTGCGACATTAGGGCAAACATGTTGTGCCTTTCCCTGATTGATCATAATGTTTATTATGAAATTTATAAGAATAAACCTGCCCCCACAAAATTGTGTTATAATGCAGAACTGGTAGCCACATGATACTGCGATTAGGACCTCAATGAAGAGCCGGAAGATGGAGCATCGATCGACACCCAGCCCCGCTTATCGATCGACACGCTTGCAGTTCAACAATCTGTCGACGCCCACCCATGTTATCGATTGACACTCACACTCCAGAACCGATCAACAACTACCACACAGATGGTGATTACAATACAGCCCACCCCGAGTATGACGAAGACTACAGAGAAGAAGAGATGGTCGAGTACCGTGGTATTGCTATGGAAGAGGCTGATGTCTTTCATATTTCCCATCAACTCGGGAAATCGACGGTAACCTTATGCCATCGATCGATACTTACCAAGGAGCAGCATCCGAAGTAGATTCAGCAGCACAACGAGAGAAGGAATATGGTTATCTACAACCAGACGAGTTCGGTATCATGAGAGATCATGATGGTCACGCAAGAGATATGGATGGTAGACTACTTAATGTCACGAGGGAAGATATTGTAGACATTCTTGCCATGGCTAATGGAGCTAGAAACCTTTTCGCGCAACAGTATGATTATCGAGCATCGATCGACGGTCACCAAACACCATCGATCGACACACGTCCAATATGCACATGATACGATGAAGATTACAGAAAGTAAGAGGATATTGAATATTACGACCTGGATTCAGAAGACACTGTTTGGGTAATGAATGCGAGAGTGGATAATCCAGCATCAATCACATGCTACTCATTGCCTTAGAATGACATTAGATGCGAACCAGAACACGAACATGCTGCAGACGAGACAAATATTGGTAATCGCAGACCATATGAGTTCAGAATTTTCAGAGACCCAGAGGGACATGCACGGGCTCTTTGTGGGGGACTCCTACATTTATCCAAGGAGGATGTAGCAGAAACCCTTATTATGGCTAATAGATTAGATAGTATATCTGGACAGCAGCTGTAGCCATCGACCGACGCACACCATTCAGCATCGATCGATATTGAGGAGCAGAGGCACGAGCTAATCCGTACTGATCCAGACACTTTAATGTGACTATCAATCGACACAACATCCGGACATCGATCGTTGGCGTTTCGAGCAAGGTACGAGTGCTTTTCATACTGAAGGCAACAAACTTTTCCGCTGGGAAAAGAAAGATGAGTATGGCATCTACAGAGATAAGAATGGCAATGCACGAGCTACAGACGAAAGGGTAGTAAATGTGCAAGCTGAAGACATCAGAACAGTTCTAGAGAGATCTAATTTGTTCGAGCAGAGCTACATATGTTTACCAGAACATGCATCAAGTATCGCTATGTCTAGGAAGGATCAACTGACATAAAACAGAGCAGAGATTGATGATATTGTGAATGAGATTTATAGAACTCAAGATATGTCACTGGATGATTTCTACAAGAGGTTGGATGATGTCTACTATCCTATAGACACATGCCTCACCAGTTTGACTACACACATGGATGAGATGAAGCAAGATTTGGATACTGTTCAGAGACATCATGCGATTGGGGAAGACAACCGAGCATCAATCGAGGGCAACATCAGGCCATCGATCGACACTTAAGACACCAAACAGAAGACAACAACATAAATAGAAATGGAAGATAGGTTTGATGAGATTGCATTTTCTCAGAGCCTGATGAAGGAAGATATTTCTCAGCAATCGGAAGATCTATCAGAGACAACAGCTGCCAGACTTAGAATGCTACATCGCAGTATTGAGAAACTAGAAAAAGGGATGCATTCAATGGACTTTTTCAGAACAGTTACAAGGAATGAGAATACCAGGAAAAATGAGGCAATAAGGAGCTTCATCAGTACATGGTTTCTGATGAGCAAAGAAGATGTAGACACTTATTTTCCAAGTGTTGATCCAACTTCATACTAGTCAGAGAGTTCACAACGCCGAGCTAAACACTATAACCAAGCGCTGAGTTGGATGCAACCTACTGTTTAGTAAGCTTCTACTTCGATTTTACTTATACCACTACTTATTTTGAGTTTTATTTTTTTAGACTGTTTGAGACACCATCGATCGACACCATAGAGGCACCATCAGTTGACATTGGATCACAACCATCAATCGACCACACACGCCTACCATCGATTGATACTCTTTTACAGAGTCTGGTATCGAGTTTTTGTACTTAATCTATTTACTTATGATTTAATTTTTCCTAACAAATCCGGGGCAGATTACACTTGGGACAATGTAATTTAAGACTGGGGAAGGTTCGCTAATGCTAGTTAATTTTTTTTGAGTTTTATTTGCAATATAAGTTTTTCAAAATATTTTATTGAGTCAAGAAAGAGACTATGATCAAGATTTATTATTGACTAACCACACTTTAGCACCATTTTTAGAAGGTTGTTGCAGAGATTACTAAAGATACTAAAGTGGATCATCGTGCCACTATATCACAGTTGCTTAGAAAGTTTGAAGGAACCGAAGATGATTTTCAACATTAATCCTAACATTATTTGCTTTCTTTGGGGCTTGGTATACACTGGATCAGATTTCTTCTGCAAGTTTGTAGCTACAAGTCATTGCAACTTTGGTTCCCTTTTCTCTTTCTCTCCAGTATCTACCTAATAGCTTAAGAGATTGAGATGGATTCCCGAGATGCATAGGGGTAGGTAAATTACATATGACCCCATTATTCTAATTCAGAGGAACGATCACACATTGTTGGAAGCGAGGGGTAGGTACATTACCCATGACCCACTATTCGTCTACAACTTTGCCCAAAAATAAAAATAAAAAGAAAAGAAAAAGAAAAATAAAAGAAAAGAAAAGAAGAGGAAAATCGAAAATGAGATGAAAAGATGGATTGTATCAACATCATTGTCCACTAAGTTTGAGATCTAGAAAGATTCGGAGAGAAAATGTGGAAGAAAGGAATCAAAGAAGACTTTGTACCTAGTTGTTTGAATACTTGTAGAGGTAGAGTCCATGTGTTCTTTGATCGATATTCCCAAGGTAAAGCCTACACTTTATTTTATGCAACGAACTGAAATCAGTAGAGGGGTGAGTTAGACTAGTATTTGCTAAGTTGTTGGTAGACTGGATTTGGTTGCTATATAAAGTTTCTCTGTGATTGACTAGATAGGATGTGGTTGCAACAAAGTAGGGTGACAGTTATACTTAGACATTATCTGAGTCTCAGTTTTTCAAAACCTCTTTCACAGGCTTACCTTGTTTGAGGACAAGCAAAATGTTAAGTATGGGGGAGTTGATATAGCCTACTTTTACTAGTTTTATGCCATGTTCTAGGTTCTATTAGGGTATATTATGTGTGTCTAGGATATTTTTTAGAGTATTTACAGGTCCATAGGTTTTTTGGACATAAATGGAGATACTTAGAGCTTTTGGAGCATTTAGAGGAGAAGAATCTGTAGCTGATTATTCGAGGAGTCGAAGTACAAGACTGTCGTATATTAGCCTAAAACATATGATTGCTAGTTAAGTTAATATCCATCAATTGAGTTGTGCTTAATATCTGAGTAGTCATCAACTAGATTTAGGGTTGAATGATAGCAATCATATATTAGCTCAAAAATATGACTGCTAGTTAAGTTAATATCCATCAATTGATTTGTGCTTAATGCTTGCATCCTAGGGTAGTAAACTAGGATCTCAAAAGTAGGACATGGACGACTACGAGAGTAGGTTCTGTGCCAGAATAGAGTCCAATGAACTAGGTTGTTAGGCGCATGCGAGAGCTGGTCTAATAAGTCTGGTGGACTTATCAAATCTCGTTCACACTTCCTTCTGATTTCACCGTCGATCGACATCAGACATTAGCCGTCGATCGATGGTTTTCCTTTTACTCGCATACGAGAGTTGAAGTTAAAAAGGTCAGAATAGTTAATATTTGAGTCCTAGTATATTCACATATATGTGCTTCCTATACACTAAAATCCATTAAGCTTGAAACACTAGATCTAGCATATTTACATTTGCATCAAGTTAGTTTATTAGAATATTCAATATTTATATTATTTTTATATTTGCATTATTAGTATATTTCCATATGCATCTCTACTTTATAAGGAATATTTCCTTAATTGATTGTATGCCAACCAATATATATATTCACCTAGCTTAATCTTTAGAAATAACAAATATATTGTGTGCCATTGCTCTCTCTGGATTCGATCTCTAAGTAATACACCTGATCTCTTTTGGCAAGAGTATTATTTGTGTGTTAAAGATTACGGTTAATTTGATAATGATTTGTTTAGGATATTTATACCTTGCTAGAACAATAAAAACATGCATGTCAGTTACCCTATATGTGATGGTATTGGCGTTGCATTACCTCTTGGATTCAAAGGTGCTCATATTGAGGTATATAGAAACCAAGTCCTCACATATCAAATCATTTTGGAAAAAAATGAAAAAAAAAACTCATTTGAGTGTTTTTTTGGTTAAGAAAGGTAGGTAATATACCATGTTATTTACCAGTTTTAGACCATCATTTGGACCCTTTTTGGAGTCTACTATGTATGTCCAGACTGTATTTTATAGTCTTTTCAGGTCAAAGTATGTTTTGGAGCATTATGGAGATAATAGAGCTTGTTAGAGCATTCAGAGAAGATATTCAATAGCTTTTCACGATCAGCTAAGTCATAGTCCAAGTCAAGCATGACCATCAATCGAAAAAGCATACTTGATGTCGATCGACAGCCTACTCGTAGAAGTATTGGTCGACTTCAAGCCCAAGTCAAGACAAATTATGAGAATGACCATGAACGAGTTTTGACCTAGTTTATAAAGGTCATGCCATTGTTTAGGAAGAGAGACACATATTTCATATTACATAAAATATTATTTACAGCTTTTTAGTTTTTTTAATAGTTTAGGGGAGAAAATCTGAACTCCTTCAGAGATTTTTATTGGAACCCTATTATTTATTCTATGCATTATATTATTCAGTTTATCATGCATTCTACGATTATGTCTGAGTAATTCTCTTGCTAGATTTAGGGTTTATAATGGTATTGATGAATTAGCCTCAAAACAGGATTGCTAGGATGAAAAGATATCAATCTTTGGAATTGTGTTTAATGCTTGCGTTCAAAAGTAGCTAAATAGAAACATGAATTTAGGACATGGATAACTATGAGAGTAAGTTCTGTGATAGAATTGATTCCATTAAGCTAGGTTGTTAGATACATGCGAGAGCTGGTTTAATTAACATAGCCAAAAAACTTCTTATCTAATAACCGCTGATCGACACTCGGCCTTTGCTGTTGATTGACGGTCGAATATGTTGTCCGCATACGAGAGGGGGTCAGATTTGTTGATTAAAGTCATCGCATATTACTAATTCTCTGCATCTTATCCACTATAATTTACTTGCAAAAAACCCTAGCTCTATCTTTTCCATATTTGAATCAACTTAACTTATTTAGACAATTTATTTTTCAAATAAAACTTACAATAAACCTCCTAATTATAGCTTGCCTAGCTTAACCATTAGAATACATAAATCTATTGTGTGCCCTTGCTCTCTATGGATTCGATCCCTAAGTACTACAAATAAACCTCTCTTGGCAAGAGTAATTCGTAGGATTAGTTTGATAGATTGTCTATTTTAAAATAAACCTTAACCCGCGCGTTTTCAAATTTGGAGCTGTTGCCCGGGATCAAGGACCGCCATTAGATTTATTTTCTAGGTTTTAGTCTAGGCTTTTTCTTTACTACAAGTTACTGACAATTTCTTTTTTCGTGTCTTTTAGGTGCATGCCCAGCACTACCAGAAGCAATTAGAAAAAGGAATTACTCTTCTTAGACCATTACAATCAAATGTTCCATCCACAAGCAGATACGACAAGCATCGATCGACAATAGCACTCAACCGCCAATCGACGTTCATTCATGACCAAAATCGACCGACATTACCCAGACGATATCGATCGATGATTGCTCGTGAGTTCAGATGGTTGCAACTTTAGTTGTGGTTCAAGATGAGAGAGGAGACATGTATGACCTTGAAGGTCACCTGCATAATGTAACAGGTCTGAGAATTGATGTTCAGAGGGCTGTAATCCCATAACCACAAGCAGACGCTGCAGTAGCTCGACCTGAAGCTGCTACCCAAGCTGCTCAACGGACACTAGCAGACTACAATCGTCCAAACCAGTTCTTTGCTAACAGATACACTATTCGTTCTCCAACTTTCCACAGGAACGACTTTGAGATCGAACCGTCCTTTTTCGCACTTGTTTCGCAAACACCCTACCATGGATTGCGACATGAGCACCCGATGAATCATCTAGAGTGGTTTGAGGATATAGTATATGCTATTAAAGCCAATGGAGTCCTTGAAGACTATCTATTCTGAAATCTCTTCAAGTACTCACTTGCTGGAGATGCTTCGCATTGGCTTAAGTGATGAAAACCCTTCTGGTTTTATTTCCCTGATTGATCTTGAGGGTGATTGGAATGGTCACTTCTGGTGGATACTAACACACGCAGGTTGCTTTTGATGGATTAGAGTCGAACTGATGGTGGATGGAATGAATGAATGGTTCTTCAGAACTGATCTATGGACTGACCAGAACTTGTGTAGAAGTGTCAGTAGATCGTGCAGTTTACCCACACAAACAATGATCTAAAGACAAGTAAGCCTTGCAGAGAATCAACTCCTAGGCATACAATGTTCAGAAGCTGAACAAGGGATTCACAGTTTGTAAGAAGGTTTTTAACAAAAAGGTGAATGATCTTATTGAGGTCGTGCAGCATCCTTATATAGTCTTACAAGAATGTAGAAAGCTAGAAATGATGTAGAAAACTAGGAACTTAGGAAACAGAAATGAAGACTAAGACTTTTTGACCACTTTTAAGTGTTTTGTTGAATGGCTCTTGGATGATCACGACCAAGACTTTCTTGCTGACTCTTTTCTGATATTTCTGGATGAGAATGGGTCTGAAAACATCTGAATAAAGGCCTGGTCGAATTTGGTAAGAGCAAACCCATAATGAACTTGTTATGATAATTCTCCTTGGGCTGCAACACTTCTTCTTGGGCCCCTTGATCCAAAATAGCTTCATAAGGTTTCTTGGACTTGAATTTCGTGGCTGATCCATCAGAAAGAGATAATGGACCCTTAACTTTGGTTTTGAACTCCTTTTGGGCTGAGAGAAACAAATCTGATCCATCTTCTTATTTGGGCCAAAAATCACTTGTCCAGCTAGGTCCATGGCAGCTTCAGTGTCACTCCCATTCAGCTCAGCTTGTCCTAGTGTAGTGTCACTCACATTCAGCTCAGGTCGACCTAGTGTAGTGTCACTCAGCTGGTTCAGCTCGTCCTGCTCCAAGTTCAGCTCACTCAGCTCAATCATCTCCTGGTTAGTGTCACTTAGCTCATCCAGCTCCAAGTGAGTGTCATTTAGCTCATCCAGCTCCAAGTTAGTGTCACTTAGCTGGTTCAGCTCATCTTCAGTCTCCTTAGATGGTTTCAGCTCAACCACTCTCACTTCAGCTGGTTTCAGCTCAGCCACACTCTGTATCAGCTCTTCCTCAGTCTCTCCAGCTGGTTTTAGCTCAGTATGCTCGCCTTCCATCCATCCTGGCTTGTCCTTTGTTGGATGATCAGCTGGCTCGGCCATGGTTACATCATCCCCTCCTCCTTTGAAAAGATTTGTCCTCAAATCTGTATCTCCTACATCAAAAGGAAACAAATTAGACTTAAGACAAAGGTTTAGGCAAAGAAACATGTAAGTAACAACAACGGAAAGTTTTAGAATGAAACTTCCTTGGACTGTTGAGGCCATTTCCCTCAAATACTTCCTTTTCCAAATCTCTGGCTGATAAGAATGGTATCTTCTTTCGTACCTTACACTCGTTTGAGACTTATCCTGATAATCCTGGACACTCAAAACACAACCTAGATATCCAGAATTATATGTGCAAAACATGTTCTTGTTTAGATCAAAAA
This sequence comes from Moricandia arvensis, assembly GCA_905132765.1. Taxonomy (NCBI): domain Eukaryota; kingdom Viridiplantae; phylum Streptophyta; class Magnoliopsida; order Brassicales; family Brassicaceae; genus Moricandia; species Moricandia arvensis. Next base: position 8,945 of record CAJHQP010005651.1, on the reverse strand, counting down.
TCAAACATTCCTTCTTTATAACATGTAGCACATGCCTCAAACATTCAATATGCTTATCAAAGAAGGTATTATAAACCAGAATATCATCAGAACTTGGAACAACACCATTCTCAAAGCGTGATCTCAAAACAAGCCAATATCTTGCAGTTCCAGAACATAAACCAGCAAGTTTCAAAACAAAAACATACTCAGTTTCAGCTCTAAGTGATTTTGGTTCATGCAAATTCCTAACCATGAATTCTTCCAAGGCACATATGGATGCAAGCAAATCACCATTGTCTAGTTTTTGCTTAGAACAACTCAGAACAAAGCTATTTTCCTTGAAGACAAATGAATCAAACGATTTCCTAGAACAGAAAACAGACTGTTGCATAATAAGTTCTAATGCCTTTCCAGGATGATCAAAGCTTTGTTTATGTTCCATAAACTTCTCAAAATTCAAAACGAGACCAGGATTGAAGTTATGATCACAGTGAAAACGTTTTTGATCAGAGAATCTATCTGGTTCAAGTTCCTTAAAAGAATAAATCATGTTATCAAAAACGGAGTTTGAAACACAAAATTCTTTCACTTTATCAAGACCATAACGTTTCTCATCATCAGAACTATCCATAACAAACAGGTCAGGTACAGAATTAACCATAACAAGCTCCTTACAGTGCTCTTGAGACTCCACAGAGAATGACTTATCTTCAGCTTCTACTTCAGTGTTGTTTGGCTGCTCCAACACTTCTTCTGGTGGGAAACTCTTTTGTGCTTCTCCTGCTGAGTTTTCTTCTAAGACCTGAGACACTGAATCAAGGCTACTTGGTTGCACCAGTTCAACACAGGTTAGTCCATCACAAGTATTACTGATAACAATTTCAGATTGAGGAGAGAAAAGAAAACAACCAAGTTCTGTCTCAGATTCTTTCCTTACCTTAGTTTTTTCTGTTCCCATCTCTTGAATGATCTGCTCCTGCTTGCTGCAACTCATTGGGTCAGGAACCTTTGAGGAAGGTCTTGTACTCTTTCTTTCGTCCTTCTCTAGTTCCTTGAATATCTGGTTACACATATCAGTGATGTTTTGGGGAGTACTCATCTGCTTAAGAACTCTAAGCCGCAACTCCTGATCATCACGAGTATGGACAAGTTTTTCTTCCTCTTTGGACAGTATATATTGTCCCCTGCTCGTCCTAATAGGTGTGTCCAGCAGCCTCCCCGGTTGTGACTTTTCCTGCAACAAATCAGTTTTGTAAAAACCAGATTTTTCTTTACTTGACAAGTGCTGTCTTTTTCCCAGCAAACTCTTTGTGGAGGAACTGAATTGGTTGGGCTGTGGGTTTCTCTCAGGACGTCTGGTAACACTGGATACATCCTGTCTCCTCCTTTTCATCTTAGCATCTTTCTGAACCTGAAAATCAATACCCAAAACATTATCAGTAGCAAAGGAAGCTCTTTTAAATTCAAATTTCTTATCCATTTCTTTCATCATTGTAGCCATCATGGCCATCTGGATCTTATCAAACTTATAGGTTTGTGTCTCCTTTTTTTTGCTGACATCTCCAGCCATGGTTTCCTGTTACAACTCAACAAGAAAAGTTAGTACAAATAGATAGCCGAAGCCTCTCTTCTCTCAAGTGTTTCTCTCTGATTTTTCTGTGAGTTTTTTTTCTCTGTGAATCCAGTAGCTCAGCAACAAACAAAGACAAGCCTGTATAGAATCAATTCCCCACCCCAAAGAGAAGAAAAAGATAGACAGATTGCAAGATTTTTGGTTGCAAGGAGCTTTACCACCAGAGACTGGATTTCTCTTCAGTCTGGCTGGATTTCTCTTCAGCCTCTTGTTTTTTTTTTATAAACTGGTTGGCCTCCTTGCAGAACAACAGATAGATAGAGAAGAATTTCGACAGAGAAGATGAATAGATCAAATAGAAGATGAACAGACACAAAAATAGGTTCCCAAAGAGAGAAAGAGATTTTAAATTCAAACCACAAATCAGTAGCCCTCAATCTGCTCTGATACCAAATGATGAAAACCCTTCTGGTTTTATTTCCCTGATTGATCTTGAGGGTGATTGGAATGGTCACTTCTGGTAGATACTAACACACGCAGGTTGCTTTTGATGGATTAGACTCGAACTGATGGTGGATGGAATGAATGAATGGTTCTTCAGAACTGATCTATGGACTGACCAGAACTTGTGTAGAAGTGTCAGTAGATCGTGCAGTTTACCCACACAAACAATGATCTAAAGACAAGTAAGCCTTGCAGAGAATCAACTCCTAGGCATACAATGTTCAGAAGCTGAACAAGGGATTCACAGTTTGTAAGAAAGGTTTTTAACAAAAAGGTGAATGATCTTATTGAGGTCGTGCAGCATCCTTATATAGTCTTACAAGAATGTAGAAAGCTAGAAATGATGTAGAAAACTAGGAACTTAGGAAACAGAAATGAAGACTAAGACTTTTTGACCACTTTTAAGTGTTTTGTTGAATGGCTCTTGGATGATCACGACCAAGACTTTCTTGCTGACTCTTTTCTGATATTTCTGGATGAGAATGGGTCTGAAAACATCTGAATAAAGGCCTGGTCGAATTTGGTAAGAACAAACCCATAATGAACTTGTTATGATAATTCTCCTTGGGCTGCAACACTTCTTCTTGGGCCCCTTGATCCAAAATAGCTTCATAAGGTTTCTTGGACTTGAATTTCGTGGCTGATCCATCAGAAAGAGATAATGGACCCTTAACTTTGGTTTTGAACTCCTTTTGGGCTGAGAGAAACAAATCTGATCCATCTTCTTATTGGGCCAAAAATCACTTGTCCAGCTAGGTCCATGGCAGCTTCAGTGTCACTCCCATTCAGCTCAGCTTGTCCTAGTGTAGTGTCACTCACATTCAGCTCAGGTCGACCTAGTGTAGTGTCACTCAGCTGGTTCAGCTCGTCCTGCTCCAAGTTCAGCTCACTCAGCTCAATCATCTCCTGGTTAGTGTCACTTAGCTCATCCAGCTCCAAGTGAGTGTCATTTAGCTCATCCAGCTCCAAGTTAGTGTCACTTAGCTGGTTCAGCTCATATTCAGTCTCCTTAGATGGTTTCAGCTCAACCACTCTCACTTCAGCTGGTTTCAGCTCAGCCACACTCTGTATCAGCTCTACCTCAGTCTCTCCAGCTGGTTTTAGCTCAGTATGCTCGCCTTCCATCCATCCTGGCTTGTCCTTTGTTGGATGATCAGCTGGCTCGGCCATGGTTACATCATTAAGAAACTACCACCAGAATCTCTGACATCCTGGACATACATCAAGAATGCATTCATGCTCAATTTCTTTGATGATGTATGAGCAGAAGACTAGAGGAGCAGAATTAGTACATTCACACGTGAACCTGGAGAATCATTCAGAAGCTCTTGGTTCAGATTCAAGTCCTACCAGAGAGACTGTCCACAGCACGGTTTCAACAAAGTGCATATGCTTAGTACTTTCTTTAGAGGTATTGATATGTAATACCATATGGCTTAGACACAACTAGTGAAGGAAACTTCAGCACTAGGAGTTTAGAAGAAGCAACAAGACTTATTGAATACTTGGCATCTAGCAATAGCACCAAGAACACTGACTATGAGAAGAAGAAATTAGCTCCATCTTTTAGAAAGGAGCAGATCGATGAAGTCAAAGCAAATTTGGATAGTGTTTAGAAATTTCTCAAGAAGAAATAAGTGAAAGGCATGGAAGAAGAAGAAGAAGAAGAAGAAGAAGAAGAGGAAGAAGATATGAATTGTGTTGGTGGAAACGGTTTCCAGAGACCGGGAAATCAAGGCTACAATAGAATCTCCTATGGTGGCAACATGTGTAACTACAATCAGAATTCACAGTAGCAAAAGCCTCATGAGATCAAGTTAGAAGCAATGGTTGATAGAATACTGGAGCAACGACAACAGATGACTGTGAACTTCAATGGAAATATAGATGCCATGTACATCAACCTCAACACAAGTTTGAGACTCTCAACATCCATGTCAAGAAGTTGGAGAATCAAGTGGTCCAAATTAGTCAAAAGTACCACATCGGTTCATTGATAAGTGATGATTTTTTACAAGAAGTGAAGAGAGAACAACTCCATGAAGGATATTTCCGTGTAGAAGGTGCCATGTCCTTCGGAAGTTCGCATTGGTGTCGATCGACACCCAAACCGGAACATCGATCGACGGAACCTTCAGAATCTGTTGCTTCGTGTGAATCTTCTAACGTCGATTAACGTCGAGAAGCCAGCGTCGATCGACAATCTCCAACAGCATAACCTATTCGTTTACCAAGTCTGAATGTTGGCCTAACTGTCAGATCTTCAAGTGTGGAGACTCAAGAACATATCGCCGATACACCTGACTCTATGACAACATAAAGGAAAACAATAAGGAAGCAGAAGATTCCCAAACATCTTCGCGGAGAAGCAACTGACAAAGAGATGGATGGCTTTGCCAAAAGAGTTTTTAAAATTCCATTATATACTCAATTTGATGAAACATATTATACTCATAGATTGTGAATGAGTTTCAAGGAATCCAAGGAAACAAAAAAGGACATAGAACGCATGTTCAATGATCAGAGAGAAGCTGAAGTAGAGGACCATTCTCAAGAAAAAAGTGACCTTGGGATATTTGTGATTTCATGTTTTGTCAAAGGTCACAAGTATCCTAACGCCCTCTGCGTTACTGGATCAATAGTTAGCATCATGCCTAGAGTTATGGTAGAGAAGCTAAGCCTGAAAGTGGAGCCTTCTAGTGGTTCCTTCACCTTTGTGGACTGCTCCAAAGTGAATTCGGGAGGGATAGCCAGAGACGTTGATACACTAAAAATTTGATCTTGCTACTGTCAAGTTAACAGTTGTAGTTGTTGTATTTGAGATTCAATTTCAGATGACCTTTTTACACTATAACTTATGAGTTTTAATTTCTTAGCTACAACTTTCAGATTTAACAGAGAACAAGGTAAAAATAACAGAGAGCAAGGTATAGTTTGAGTTGTTTTTAATTTCGGGAAAAGCTAGCCTAGGGTGATTAAACGGGTGTTAAATATCATTAAGCCACACAATTATTCAAGTTTGATTTAGGAACAAGCCCTTAACATATATCATTGGCTAGAACAGCCCACTGTCGTGGCGCTTGTTCTTTTCAGAGAACAGCATCAGAGACTAAACTGTCGCTTTCTTTGAGTTCTGTCTATGAACCGTAACGATCAGGTCTATTCAGTTCATTTTACACCCTAATATCTACTTTCGCTGATTAGGGATATAATAGTTATTCTAATAAGTTCAGGCAATCTATAACACGGTTAACGAATAGATGAAAACCTAGATCTAACATAAAGTGATCAGATTCATGCTAGCATTATATTAGGTTTAGAATAAAGGCCATCAAAGAACATACAACTTATTTATGTGTAGTTTAAATAAATCTAACACCTAACACCCTAAACTAACAATATTGACTACTCAGCAATCATGGCAATAAACACATCAAGCAATACTGAATAATACTCCATTAATCGAAATCAAAAACTAAATATAGGATTCAAGAAATCTTCTCTAATTGCTAGAACAAGGTGAAGATTCCTCTCTCCCTTACAAAGTATTAAATCCAATCGAGTTTTGCTGAAAAGTATGAGAGAAAATTGAGATGAAAGATTCTAGGTCTAATAATGGTCGTGCCTCACTTTTATAAGGCTTTTGTGGTGGCTGGAAAGAGGAGAAATATAATTAGGACAAATCCCAAAAGATTCTACAGTTTCTTAAAATATCTCACGCGGGGATCAAGGCTCTACTTGTTCTGTAGGGTTGTTCTCTGAGACAAAATTCAAATTTTCCTCTTTTCTTCATGTTTCCCTCCAAAGTTCCACAGCCTCTTTTGTACCTGAATGTCTCGAATAGAGCTGTAAGTACCCTATAATTGCATTAGAAAGATCAATAAATCACTACCAAAGTATGCTAAAACACACTATATCAAATTCCTCCAGACTTAGATCTTTGTTTGTACTCAAACAATTTCAAGCATTAGAACATGCTAGAGATGACTCAAGGTGTGGGAACTCTCATGTTCTCAGTAACCATTCTTTAACCACAAATCTCTGAACCATACAAGCTGTGCATCTAGGACCGCACACCATTACCAGAACACCCCCGATTGCTGTTCAAAATTGGCTCCATACTCTGTGTGTCAAACCTACAATATTACACCTTTCTAACAAAACTCCTTACATTCAAATTAAGGGTGGCGTACGCATATCTTATCACAGCACTAGACACGGTAGACAACGCTAGGTATGAACATGCTTTTTTTGTTTGTGGAGCTGCAAGTTTTAGCAGTTACCATTTTCTGTAGAGGAATGTAGGAGATCACACAAAGTTGTAAGAGAGGATGGATCCATTGATCTCCACAGCCTAACTCGTTTTGCTTGTTCTCCCCACCTTGATCTCTCAAACTTGTTCACCGCCGATATATTTTCCCAATCTGAGACACTGTTTCTAAATTATATATTCCTCTCTCAATCATCAATGGGAATTTAAATAGATAACATTTTTTAACTGAATAGATGATGATTAGAGAGGGTATTTACAAATAATGTTTGGTGCCTCTGATGGTTCTGATGCCCTTCTTTTGATTTTCTAGGTCTCATTGTTCCTTACTTCAGAAAAAAGTCGGATGGTCTTTCTGATTAGCTTGTTCTCAACGATGCCTCGTTGTCAATGCCCTGATCTTTCTGTCTTGTTCTCTCCACATTGATTAGTGGTTCAATGAAGCAAAAACGAGTTAAGGCTGCGTTGATCCTTTCCTCTCCGACCCTTTTGCACAATTCTACAAATATGACAATTAGAATAACATAATGCATGAAGGTGAATAAAGGTTATGGGTTTTAAGGGTGGGAACCAGCTAAAATGAGCCAGCCATTCAGGAACAACAAGATGGATGAAAGGATAAGGAGTCCTAAGTGTGATCTCGTTTCACTGCTCTAATGCTGATCATTCTAAGCATTTCAGTCAATATTGGGCTCAAGTTAGATGGAGTTAAGTTATACAGGTATACCATTACAAGAAGAAGGCTTCTGGAGAACAAAGTGATAATGTCAGGGTGTTCTAGGTCCAAGTGTAGGTCTTTCGTCACTCCTAAGGTCACTAGATAAGATAACTAAAAGCACACAGAGGTTAATGATCATCATAAATAGGGTCCTAATTCCCACAAAGTTAGACTGACTCAATAAATCACAGTAGACACAATATAAGCAAATAAGAAAATTCTAAAAACAAAGCATACAAAAAATTAGTAGCAAAGCACACAACATAAGTGCCTCCCCCAGACTTACTTAACACCATCTCTAGTGTGAAATAGAATCAAGGAAGGCCACATAAAACAACTATACACTTACCAGTGGGTTGCCTCCCACCAAGCGCTTAGTTTAAGTCATTAGCTTGACTTGGGTTGGAGGTTCAAGGGGAAGAGGAATCACCTAAGGGAATTTCTTCACCTTCAGCGATGGTTGTGTCAGCAAGATATGGCTTCAAGCGCTGACTATTCACAACGAACTCACCTCCTCTCGTGTCCAACAACACAACAGCTTCGTAGGGTCTGACTTCCTTGATGGTGAAGGGGCCAGACCACCTTGATTTCAACTTACCAGGGAACAGCTTCACCCTTGAGTTGAACAGCAGAACAAGGTCGTTTGGTGCAAAACTCCAGTTGATGATCCGCTTATCACGATACGCCTTTGTTCTTTCCTTGTAGATTTTGGAGCTTCCATAGGCCAGATGCCTAATCTCCTCTAGCTCGTGGAGCTGAATGGAACACCTTTGTGCTGCAGTCCTGATGTCAAAGTTGGGTAACTTCAGAGCCTAGGCTTCCTTGTACTCAAGCTCCACAGGTAGGTGACACGCTTTACCATAGACCAGGTTGTAGGGCGTGGTCCCGATAGGTGTCTTGTAGGTTGTTCAGTATGTCCAGAGAGCATCGTATAGCTTGAGCGACCAATCCTTATGCGTTGTGCTCACTGTCGTCTGAAGAATGCTCTTGATCTCTTTGTTTGAGACCTCGACTTGATCACTGGTCTGCGGATGGTAAGGGGTTGCTACCTTGTGCTTGACATCGTTTTTCTTCAACAAACCTTGAAAAATCTTATTGATGAAATAAGTGCCTCCATCACTGATAATCACTCTAGGAATCACAAATCTTGAAAAGATAATGGTTTTAAACATCTTGACCACCACTCTAGCATCTTTGTGGGGCTGGCCAGCGCCTCAAGCCACTTGGACACATAGTCAACCGCTACCAAGAAATACTCATTCTTGGATGACTTAGGAAAGGGCCCCATGAAGTCTATTCCCCAACAGTCAAAGACCTCGATTTCCAAGATGAAATTCTGAGGCATCTCGTTCCTCTTACTAATGTTCCATTGTCTTTGACATGCGTTACACCTTGAGATGCAGGCATGAGCATCCCTAAACATCGTTGGCCACCAAAAGCAAGCTTGAAGTACCTTCAATACTGTCTTGAAGGTCGCAAAGTGCTCAGCATAGGAAGAACCGTGGCAGTGATGTAGTATCCCTGGAATCTCTGCTTCAGCTACACATTTCCTGAACACTCCATCTTTGCAATGTCGATATAGGTATGGCTCATCCCAAAAGTAATGGCGAGCTTCTCTCAAGAACTTCCTTTTCTCATTACCAGCAAACTCTAATGGCTCTTTCTCAGCAACTAAGTAATTTGCAATCTCAGCAACTAAGTAATTTGCAATCTCAGTGAAACATGATAGATTTGGGTACCTTTTCTTGATCGCTGCTACGAACTGTTCTGGGTCGGGGGAATAAGCATCGGAGAAAAGGGTCTCCCTTGTTCCGCATAGGTTGATTAAATATACGTGTTCCACATGATGGCTTTCATCAAGAGCAGTCTGTTCCTGCGATTTTCATTCTGGACAAGTG